>JAOEHY010040109.1:0-30872 GCA_025447955.1 Psilopsiagon aurifrons | reverse complement strand
GGCTCGGCGCCGCAGCCCTGGCCCCGTCCGGGTTTCCTGCGGGAGCGCCTGGCGCCAGCAGCGCGGCGGTTGTGGCTGCGGCGCGAATGGCGGGCTGGCCGTCGTACGCAGCTGAGGTGGGGGGTGCCGCACTGGGGGAGGAGAGGAGGTCCTTGGCCCGAGGAAGGGAAGGGAGACGAACCCACCTCCAGCGTCTTCGGGGCTGGGAGCAGGGGCGGTCTCCCGTCCCGCGGCGGGCTTGGGCGAGGAGAGGCCGCGGAGCAGGAGTGGGCAGCTGCGGCCGCAGCCAGGCGCGGCTGAGGAGCCGCCGCCTTAGGGGCGCGGGCCCCTCGGGTCCCTCACCCCTCTGCCGCTTCCGGCCCCAGGGAGCCGCAGCCACTCCGCGTCCGTTTTCTGAAGAGGAAATTCCTTATTTTCTCAGCTACCTGAAATCAAAACGTTTTGCGAGCTGTGCATGCGCGTGGTTAACACGGGCGCCGCGCTCGCAGTGGTGTTCCGCTGCTTCTGTCGAGGGCACAGCCCCAGCGCATGACCTTCAAAAGACGTGGGATGGAAAAAGCCCGTGGGCTTTTTATGATGGATTCGGAAAGGATGCAGAAGACGTTTGCTGAGCAGCCACGGAGACTTGGGGAAGGTGAAGTCTCAGGCTAGCAGCTTTAGAGGCATTTTCCTACGGGACCATCTCTGTACTTGTAAGATCCTCCTTCTGGAGGTTGTAATCCCCTTTGGGCGGCTATTGCTTCCAAGGGGCTGTTGACAGATGCAGCTTTTTCTGCAGTAGTATAGACGTACTAATAGGAGAGGTTGTAAGCATTAAATCACAGTTTGTACCAATATCCCAGACAGTTGATTTTTCCCAAGAAAGCTTACTTTACCTACTGCAGATTTCTGGCAGCTGTGGAGGTTTGTGGAAGCAGAGTATTTGCTGATAAAACTCACAGTGGTGGCAGACTGGTAGTTGTGAAGGACAAAGGTTTGAGATCTCGTTCTTTCTTCTGCTGAGCTGGAAGCTATTAAAATAAGCTTCTGTATTTATATTACATGACTGATATGATTGCACACACACAAAAGAAATGTAGACTTTAGAAGACCATTCTCCATGATTGATGATCAGGGTTTATGTTTTTAAAAGAAAAGGGCCTGAATTGCTTCTCACTCACTTCACTGAAAAGCAGAGCTAAGCTTAGATGAGAGCGTGAGGAGTTAAAGTACTATTTGGAGAGGAGAATGAGGCCTGACCTGTGGAGTGTGCAGTTTTGCTGGTATTCTGAAATGGGAAAATGAAGAGTTGTCTTCATATTAAGTATATGGTAATGTGTGTGAATTCAGCTATCCTGAGAGATGTTAGTTGCCTGGATACCTTGAATCCTACTGAAAAGCGTTGTTTTAGAATCGAGGATGGCTGCAAAATGGCCAGCATAAACAGCCATGAACACTGCACACCAGCCCAGTCCACATGAACCACGGCATGGGTGGCAGAGCCAAACCTGAAAATCTGTTTCACTGGGTTAGCTAATTGCCATCACAATAATGTGCTGTGACAGTCCTACAATCTGAAGAAACAGTTTAAACCTGGAGAATAACTGTGACATGTAACAATAATCTGAGAGGTTACCTGTGATTGCACTGGATTCCTCAGGACAGAGGAGTATCTGTGAATCTTCTGGTTTTCTTTAGTGCAGGGTCTGCTGGGGTTTTTTTTTTGAGTGTGTGTCTGGAGCACACTGTTCTTAGTTTTACTTACTCTTTTAACAAGTTGTACATAAGGTTATTTTAACTTCAAAGAATGCTGAAAAAGTCATTTTGCTTTTTTGTTCACTGCATAATGTACTAAGCATATTTTGAACTTTTTCTTGTTTAGGACCTAATTAAAAAGGTAGACCTGATTTTATACATTCAACATATGTTTAAAAACATTCCTTGAAAAATTCACCATTGCTACAATTTTAGTTCAATCTATTATTTTCGTTGTCAGCCTGGGATACTAATTAGTAGTATTTAAATTAGCTGCAAGTCTGTTGGAGTTTATTCTCAATACTTTAATGTTCAGAAATTGTTCCTGCTGTACCACCTTTCTTTTTCTGGGAGTCAGGATATTTGAATTCTGCTTCCAGCTTTGGCTGACTTCTGATTTGATTTCTCCAACTTACTAAATTACTCCACATTATGAATTCCCATTGTATAAAGTATAGAAAATCATATTTAACTGCTTTGCAGGAGCTTCTTATTAGGGCAGATAAAAGTAGATGATTCCAGTAAAATGCAAATCAAATAAAACTTGTGAAATGCAGATCAATGCTATTCCTATTGTGCATGCTACTGTTGTTGGCTTGGATTTTGGTTTTTTGTTCTGTGGTGTTTTTTTGATTTGGGGGTTTGTTTGGTTTGGTGTTTTTTCAATTTCAGTTATGAGGTGAAACTACAGGAGAAAATAAGTGGCTTTCTACTGCCATTTAAGTTGTAAATCTAGTGTTACTGATTTTAGTGGGAGCTACAGTATGCTTGTCTTGTTTATTACAATGCTTCCATGGGTATGTCTAAATTGCCAAATCAAATGTAAGTTACCATACCCAGAGGTCTTCACTACCACAGCCAGGCTATCTGGTGCCTCAGCCTGAGCCAGTTTGATTAAACTGCCTGAGTTATCTCTCCATACATGGCCCACTGCAGTAGGCATATCCTGCACAGCAGATGCTTCAGGACACAGTCAGATGGCCCCAATTCCACTCATGTCCATATGCCTGCTGGCAGGCTGTACATCTGCAGATGTAGATCTGCAGTTCAGTGACGTGTGTGCCATCTGAATTTCAGAATTTCTGAGCAGAGGGATATGCTTTATAAAGCAAGAGGCACCATGAGGCTGCCAAAAACTGTACATGTGTGTATTCAGAGTAAATTGTCTAAATTGGGCTTTTTAGCTTTTGTACAACTCCATCCAGGATGCCACACAGAGTCAGACTAGCGATAAACAGCTCTGCTATTTGTAAACATGACACACATTCAGTGATACAGACTAGGAGGAAATATTATTCATTGTACAATCTGCATGCAGCATAATCACTGTGACCACAGTACATAATGACTTGTTTTGTTTATGGTAACGATGCCATGCTTGCTTTGCTTTGTTGTGAGATCCAATGATGTGTTACCATCTCATGTGAACCCTAGAAGAACCAGTCAGTGATTTTTATAAATCCAGGTGTGTCAAATACATAGTTCTGAATATAACATTGATCTCTTTTACACTGACTTGAGCTTTCTAGCAGGCAGAGGAGAAAGTCTCAGGTAGAATTAGTGCAGAATCCATTTAGTGTAATCCCCTTGTTGAGAACTTCTGGTTAGTGCAGTTCCTGAGGAAGAAGCCTCAAGCTTTATGAAGGATATCAGTAACCTGTAACAGCTTGGCTTAGAAATGTCTTTCTCACCCCCTTATCTTTTTGTCAGCTACTTTCTACTCTAGAAAGTGAAACCACCAATTCATCTTACACTGATGGAATAGCTGTAAAGTGGTTACAACTATGGCCCTTTGCCTGCAAATGCTGACCCCATGTTTAACTAAAAGCAAAGTCCACGAACTGTTCTGCACAAGGAGTTTTAATGCCACTCTAAACTCATGCAGTTCCTTAGCATCCACAGGTACAGACACAATGGTCTGCTCCTATCCACTTGTTCAGCTGATATGGTTGGAACATCTCTATCAGTCTGTATTTTTTTCTGCACTGAAATAAGCACAGAGGAGGTAAACAATCCAAGAACTCCTGCAGGTATCTGAGCAATTTAACCTGCAAACTGGCACATCACTAATCCCTGAAGATTGTTGTTAATAGATTGCAGGGACGGGTGTTCACCTTCTATTAAGTTTTTCATCCTTCATGCGTTACACAAGAGGCTAACACGTTACTACGCCCAGTCCATGGCACTGTTCTACATGATATTATCTCTGGGAAGAAGCAAGACAGGTTTCTGTGACAAAGGAAGAAAAGTCAGACTCTCTGACCTAAGAAAGTCTGAAAATTTGTCTTGCATATAACTGTGTACCATGGGAGGCCTGAAAAAACTGAGACTGTCCTGGGCAACTAATGGGCAACAGTCTGCAAGACTCCTGTTGGTTTTGCTAGTTTGGGATTGTTGGGTGGTTGGTTGGTTGGTTTGGGGTTTTTTGTTGTTTTCTTGGTTTGGTTTGTTGGTTGGATGTTTTGGTTTTGTGTTTTTTTTCAACTCATCAGAAGTACTGAGATACGTATACTAAAGGCATTTTAAGTAATACGAATTAAGAAATCAGAGGGCTAAAAAAATTGAGCTAACTAGTTGGCATTTCCTTAGTTCACAACTTTTGTAAACAAGGTATCAACTTTATAAACAGAATGACTTGAAATTTCCCAAGCTATGAACCAGTCAGTGTTACCATAACTATGACTTCATGATTAAAATCTATACCTTTGAACTATAAGCAGCTTTCCATTCTCACTACGAAGAATTATAGGCAATTTTAAGAATTCGGGAGACTGAAACACATACTATTTCCCTATCACGGAGTGTGATAGGGAATTTTCTGTACATGCCATCTTTAATTGCTTAACTTAATAAATATAAGCTATGCTAATTCAGAACACATTCTGCTATTAGTATATGAAACAATGATTTAAGTTACATGTATGGGAGTCAGAGCCTTTTGTCTTGAGATAAGCAGTCTGCAAGAGTAACGCAGACATACAAAGCAAGGGTGGTAGGAGGGCTCTTACCTCCTGTCATACTTGTCACAGACTTAGCTGTTTGCATTCCTCACAGTGTCATAACAGCAAAATGGATTTTGGAAACATGTCTACAAAATCCAGCCAATATTAATTTTCTGGTATCAAAGTGGCAAAATGAAACATCCATATCAATGACTAGCTACCAACATCAGTACAGTGGGTAAACTTCAAGGAAAACATGCATTAAGCACATCTGTACGTAATAGTTCTGGTTTTAAATTGGTTCATTCTAGTACACACTTGATAACATTTTATAACTCTGTAAAGCAGGAGCTATGTCTTATGTTTCTGGGATGCCAGCGCAGGACACTGAACACACATGGGGTACTTCCCTGCAGTTACTGTTCCAGTGTTTATCACTGAGTGCTTCCATGTGTGCCATAGCACACTGGTGAGTGAATAAAAAACAGTACAGCCCAGGGCAAGATGTCTCTTCACAGAAAAGGCAAAAGAGGGATGCAGCTCTTGGCAACAGTTGATTTCACCAGTCAGTCTTTGGAGCTTTACTGGCTCTAGTAGGTTAAGAAGCAGGAAAGTGGAAGATGTTAAGTGATTATGTTGGCTGCCATTCCCAGAGACCAATTACCATTTCAAAAGCAACTTTTTGGCACCAAAGTGTTTGTACTGAAAACAGATTGTCCTGGTTTAACCCCAGCCAACAGTTGCTAACTCACACCCTGCCCAGGTGGGATGGGGAGGAGAATCAGGAACAAAAATGTAAAACCTGTGGGTTGAGATAGGAACAGTTTAATAATTGAAATAATAACAAAAAGGAGATAGCAAAGGGACAGAAAACCCAAGGAACACAAGTGATACACAGTACAATTGCTCACCACCTGCTGACCAACGAGCAGCCAGTCCCCAGTGATCAGTGCCTCCCAGCCAACTGCCCCCAGTTTCTATAACGAAAATGACAACCTATGTACAGAACAGCCATTCGGCTCATTCCAGTCAGCTGCCCTGGCTGTGCATCCTGGCTTCTTGTGTCCCTCCTCACTGACAGAACATGAGAGACTGAAAAGCCCTTGATCAGGGTAAGCACTATTCAGCAGCAACTAAAACATCGCTATATTATGAACATTATTCTCATTGTAAAGCCAAAACACAGAATTGTACCAGTTACTAGGAAGAAAATGGACTCTATCCCAGCTGAAACCAGGACACAGATGAAAGCTAAAGTCCAGCTACTGTTAGAATTTCAAAATCCAGTAGGACTCTAGACAGGCATTTTACTTGCTTATTACTGCTATGGTAAAAATTGTGGGGTATTCAACCATAATATCCATGTTTATTTTAACATGGATTCATTGTATAATCAAAAGATTTTAAGCTAACATCAAATTATATCATTACATCTACTGCATTACTTTTGAAAGCAGAGTGCTTGTGTTCTAAGAGATCCACATCAGTTTGCATAAAAATAAATGCCAAGGTTTCAATTCTGAATTTCTGCCTCCCCCCCCTTTTTTTTTTTTAATATGGCATTCAGTAATACATATTACTTTCCAAATGGAATTCTCTTGCAGAGGGGTATGCCTCAGTATCCTAAAGATACTACATGGCATTTACCTGTGAAGCAATCATAGCAGTTGGAGTATCTGTTGAGAACACATCTTGCGTAAAAGCTGTAAGTTCAGACCTTAACCCCTTGCCATTGACTGCTCTATAAACACATTCAGCACAGCACTGCTGGGCTTTTTTACATCCAGAACAGATAGAACACAGTCAAATAATTCTTGATCTCACTGAACAGAAGAATAATCAACAGAAATTAATGATAACTGTGCTGGTTGATAAGCCCTTCAAAATAGGTACAAGTCTCTTCAATAAAAATAAAATTTAAAAAGAATAGTATGCTCAGATCAACACCCCACCCCCAACTGACTGAGTTTTAAAGGTCCTGCCAAACACTTGAGTATTATGTTTTTAATCCTGAAGACAGAAAGTAGGATTTTCTGGTAACTAGGTATTACAACCATTACAACAAAGGACTCAATACACATTGGAAACTTTGAGGCTTTGTAATTCATTGGTTTATATATTTACTGTATAAAAGGTTAAAAAAAAAAATAACCTTACAAGTAAAAATAGTTTACACCTGAAACTATAGTTTCACCAGCAGGCATAGAAAAAATAAGTGTAAGTCACTCTATCCACAAATTTTGCAGTGTTTTGATTTACATCAGCCTTATTAAATAGGAGGAAACACAGGCAAGTATCTATTAAGTGACTTGTCTGAAGTCACAGTGAGTCAGTGGCTGAAACAAGAACGCAGACCTGCTTTCCTCTTCCTGTGTCCCAATCACTGATCCAGCATGAATTCAGGCTGCACACCACAGATCTTAACTGGGTATAAGGTATAGTAATTAACAGCAGCCAAAGAGTGCAAGAGAGATGGAGATCCCATGGGTGGGTAACTGAAGTTTATGAAGGGCTGTCCTTTTGGTATGATAACATTCACACTACTTCTGTAACTGGTATAACCAATTGACCAGTAAGCTCACTATGTGTTACACTCTGATCCCATCTCACAAAAGCCATAATCTGGAACACTAGTGCCCTTGTTCATTCCTATAGGCTATCACATCCCATGACTTGGTCCCTTCTCTCTTCCAGCAGCAAGAGTGGGTAATTACGATTAGAATCAGTTCAGATTCCTTGTTTCTATAACATCTGTTACTCTTGTATCAGAACTACATCACTATTTGAAAAGGGTATATTAATACCAGTTAACAACTGGCAGAGATTATCCTTTTAGCTTGAATACTAAAATACTGCATTTTAAAAATTACAGGTTTTTTTCTTCCTTACTCTACCAGTAAGTGTTCTACAGAACACAGTATAGTTACAGCTATGGTAGCATCATATGGCTCTTATCTATTCACATTTATAATATAAGGATTTATCTGTAATAAACAAAATTTCTGAATATTCTGTAAATTAAAATCCTGGGTTACAAGAACAACCTACCTTTAATCACTTTGTTATCTCTAATTTCAGTTAAATCACATTATTGCAAAACACTTGAAGTGTACAAATTCCAACAGTTACTTCTACAAGAGATTTTATGCCAAAACAAAGCCTGCACTGCTTGAAAAATCAATCTCAGTGAAAGCTTACAGAGCGGAAAAAAAAAAAAACCCACAAAAAACCCCTGCTAATTTTCAGAAGTGAAGGAAAATTGAAACTGATAAAATTACTTGTCTCCATTCCTAAGGGAGGACTTTTTGTCACATTCTTGTTTCACTGGCTGGCTAAAGGAAGCAGTGAAGACTTCCTGACAGAACTTCATGCTGTGAGTTTTAATGTTTTGCTACAGATTCAGTGTAGCAAAGCAAGTCTAGAAACACAGCAGTGACATGTAGAAATTAAAAAATAAATGCCAAGCTGCTGCATCTCTTCAGGACTGAGTTCACATTTCTATATGTAGATTCCGTTTTTAAGTAAAAGAAGTCACTAAACTTACCTGTAGTAAAACCCATTAGATCTGTCTGGATTACTGCCAACTAAATATGATCTGCACATTGTGGTCTATCTATCATCAACTGATAACTGACAAACAGCTCCTTAAAACCCTTCATGCATAAACATAAGCAACCAAGGGAAGAACAAAATGGAGAAAAATGAAAACAAACCTAAATTCAAAGTTAGGCTTAATTTTTATTTGGCAGTAAATAAAAAGATCACTATGGCAATATTCTACAAGATTATCACTTTTTTTTGTCAGATGGCCATTGGATTACAAGGAAAATTGAAAAGTATTACAGTATGCTTTTAACATGTAGACCACCCAGAGGCATTAGTTTTACAATTTTTGTCTGCATTGCAGGCAAGACTACACAGTTACAGCATCAGATCAGAGAACTGCCTATGGCATATATTGATTAAAAAATCAGATTTCATGTAAGTATAAGGATCTATTTGCACAGATGTAACTACAAATTCGGGACCACTGTAGCATCTGTGTGTGTTCCTTTCTGCAGTATCAAGCATACTACTGCCTTAAATTAGTATATCAAAAGTTCATATGACAAGCAGAACTTAACAAAAGAGGTGAAAATATTTTGCAACAAATAAAACACTTTTTCTTTCCCTTTTCCTCTGAGGTGCTTCTCAAAAGAAGTTATGTTTATAGCAAATGATCAGAATACTGTCTGAGAAATACTTTTTTTGCATACCCCTACCAATGACCTACCAGTTTTTCCTGTTGCAACACTGCAGCTACAAAATATAATAAGTAATTTACTAAAACATAATATTGAAAAGTAATAAGGACTTTGAAGTCAGTATTTTGGCACCTTAAGTACCCTTTAAGTATTAAAATAAGATTACCATTTTTCTATGCTACTTTATGTTTGAAGATAAAGTGATTTTTTGGAAAGCAAATGTTCCAACTGATTAGTGTCGCAAATGCCAATATGTACTTGAAAAATGCTTTGTACCAGATATTTCAAGGTATATTTTTGAAATGAAAATGTTCACTACTCATTGAGGTAAATAGGAAAAAAGATGCACCAAAAGCAACTGAAGAGTGATCCTGGGCTAAGGAACAACCCCAAATTCCATATTCAGGCAAAAATGTAAGCCAAAACCAGGATTTTTTCTAGAGAAATGGATTCATAAAAAAATTGTCACCTTTCAGCTTTTCTTGAAATCAATGCTGTCACTTCTCAGGCAAAAAAAAAAAGCAGCTGTGAATGAAAAAATAGGCAGAAGACCCCTGCTGTGTGTAACTTTCAGTCCTAACTAACCTCTCCCATACTGTATGAGTTCCACATCATCCAGTGTAATGCCTTTTCATAGGCAAACATAACCACTGAACAACAATCACATAGGTCCACAAGTTACATATACGATTACAGTACCGTGATATCCAAGTTTCAGTAAAGTCACCATAACTTACTGTCAAACTATGCAGCAAGTGCTGAGGAAATTCCCCAATCTACTATACAAAACAGTTTGCTAAAAATATGAAGAAGTCTCCTCCTGAGAGAAAATCAGCAAAGTAGAAAAAATAAAATGCAGCTTCCTTGAACTTCATTTTGTTTCTTCCTCTTCATCCATGAATTCAACTAGTGGAGCATGTCTGTTGGCCTGGGTACCTTCTTGGAAATTAACCTTTTTTACCACTCCTGCCTTTGGAGCCCTTATGGTATGCTGCATAGAAACAGATCAGTAGTGAGCAAGCAGAGTACTTTGCACCTCACCCCCCAGCAAATGTTAATATTATTCTTTGGTGTAATTAAAGCAGAACACAATTACTTCATCTGACACATATATTTATTTTAAACTTTTTTTGTTGTTGGTTGTTTTTTTAAAAAAGTTATCCTAGTCCTTTTTCAAGTTTTATTTTCTCATCAATATTTATTTTGATATTGATACTGAAGATGAAAATACTATATATTGTTATATTTTGAAGCATGAACAGCTGAATACTATTTACTTCTCTAGCATTTTTTGTTATTATAATAAATGTCAAGCAGAGGTAATTCAGTTTTAATCCACAATGTTAATCATATGGCAGATTTGTTCTCTTAAGAGGAATCTACAGATTACTAAAGATATTTTTGTTTGCTGGTCAGGAAAGGTCCTAATTGAACAGATATTTGGTTAAATCCAGACGAAATACAAATACAACTACTAGTGACAGTAATGAAATGGTATTTTTACATACAATAACAAGTAGACCAATTTGGGGATTAGTATCAGGTTAGTTTTCCACTGAAGTTTTGTTTCTTGGTAGTTTTCTACATAGGGTTAGTCTAATATCAAATATTAAATATGAGATATTAAATCCTCACATCTAAGCAAGTATTAATTTAAAGAACTGTTTATTCAATTTAACATCTTTTATTTCAATAGCACTCAAAAAAAAAAGAACTCAGATAATGTCTGTCTAAGGTATCATCTGGAGAGGCACAAAAATTTAGCATCCAATTGCAAATAATTTCAGGTGTAATTTTTTTTTAGGGCACAGTTATATTTCATGCCATTTTAGTGTAATTTATAAAAGGACATGGTAAGGGAAAAGCAAATTTTCTCAACAACATTAATTCTACCACAAACTGAAATTTAAAATAAACTAATAGCTGAACCAAACCAGTGCAGCCCGCAAAAACTACAGTTCAAACAATCTGAGACAGAGTCAAGCAATGTGACAATATACAATGGCTAAAATGCTAGTCCACTGAATGTCACATGGACAATTACAAAGTATCTTTAGTGTACTCTTTGTAAAAATTTATGTAAACAACAATAAAAATATTATTTAAAAATGTCCTATGCATATTTACAATGTCACTGTTAGCTAAATTTCTGTATAAAGTAGCTGCAGACATTGCATATGCTTATATTGCAAACAGCGAGCAAGAGATACACCCAGATAAATTTCTGCTAGGAAAGTGAAAGGAGGGAAGGGGAGAGAAGGATTGAGAAAGCTAACCAAATGAATTTAAAACATCTGCAGAGTACCATGGATTATATAATCATCATTTGTTAATAACAGCAAATATAATCCTCTAAAATCTAGTCAGACAATGCTCGCCTTAGAGCATATGAAGTGATAACCGACATCTGCAAGCTACTGCACTATACTTCAATAACGCAACCAAAAGTGACTAAATTATAACCAGAAATTTATTTTCTCAGTAATTAGAACCTATTACATTTTACCTACCTCCATTTTCATAGCTATCATAACCATCAGAGGGTCTCCAGTCTGAACCTTATCCCCTGCTTTCACGAACACCTACAATTCCAGAGAAAATTGGGAAGAAATCATGCATATCTGTACCATTAAACATCATCAGCTGACTTTGCCTAGCACAGTCTACTGAGTGACTCTGGTTTTGCAAAACAGCCTCATATCTTTATTACTGTTGAATTGGGTATCCAAGTTCTCTAGATAATATTCAAGGGAAGTCAGAAGCTATAGAAATAGGTTCAGTAACAGCCAACAGAATGACCAGGAAGCAACGTGTGTATCAAAGAAGAACCACTAAATAAGACAATGTACATTCCACCCTTTCTGTGTTTATGAGCTTCTATATTGAGGGAGAAAGTGCAGAACCTTTTCCTGGAGTCCCTAAAGTCTTGAAAAGAAAATTCATACAGAAGAATGCAGGAGCCACCTAGTTTTTCTACGGTACTCGATTTATATGCAAGAGATCCATGCTCAGTGTACTCCACTCTCTGAAAAGGTTCATGCCTTTTTGCTGTTTATGCCTTTTTATTGCTAGCAGAATTCTTTTAACTGCTAAACTCTCCTGGAAACGTTTTTTTTCCGTTGAAACTTTGTCAATGTACAGAGAAATACACAAGACTTGCTAGGCTAAAGAAACAAAAACAGAAAGAGAAGCAGCAAAACACATAGCTTAGCAAAAAAGGCATTTCTGTTTCCTTTTTTTGCAAGTACATCTAGCAGCTCACTCTTTTGGTTAGATATAATGGATCATACTGTAACTGAACAAAGCCTGTAACACTTCGGGGAACTTTGCCTTAAAAGGAAATTGAGATGAAGAAGAAACAATTTAAGCAGTAGGGTTAATTAAATATTCAGATTTTCCAGAGCTATAGAGAAAGAAGACTAGAACCCTGAAAAACTCTTGGGTGGCTGTTGAAAACTCAGAGTAAACAGGGCATTTTCCAATTGGGAGAAGTCAGATAGCACTGATATTTATGATCCCGATTCTTTCTCTCCTGGCAGTACAGAAGCAAACACCATTTCTGGAAGAGTAAACTTGTACATATATTGGAGAATTCATGTCCTATCCTTATTATTATAATTACCTTTTCAACTGTGCCTGTCATGGGTGCTACAGCACCACTTTGCATTCCCACTGAACTCACTGCAGATAAGTACTTGGGTACAGGAAGGCCAATCTGAGCTCTACCTTCCTACAGAAATAAAATCAATGGCATATGGGTTAACAACATAAAATACTACTACTAGTGCAGTAAGCTAACATACAAGGAAAGAACAGATCCAGCTTTAGGGAAATGAGTCAGCTGGTCAGTGTGGAAGAGGTGTGGGGTCAGAGCAGCAAAAGCACTGTCGGTATGCTTTCTACTTCACCAGTATCCAAGTCCTCCAAAGCCATGGTGGCAGCTGCCAAGGATCAGCAAGGAAGGAACTACCCCTGGGAAAAAGAGGTTCCACATGGACCTATGTACCAAACCCACACCTTCCCTTGTTCACGCAGCAGCAGCAGCACAGAAGGTTTTAGAAAATGTGCAAAGGCAGGTTGATGAGACAAGAAAGACAGACATTGACACCTTCATTGTCAAGCATTATCAATGAGTGTTTCACAATTTACAATAAAGTGGATTCAGTGCTAAGTTTAGTGAGAAATTCTCACCATTATTCAAAATTTCCCAGTTCCTCTCAGACTCGCTACCCAGAGCTTCCCAAAGCCTCATTCTACCACACATCCTACCCATCCTCTGAAACTCCTGTCATTTCTTCTAGATGCCCCCCATCCTACACTCCACTCTGATACTATAAGAAAACTGAACTTTGCCATTCCAGCATGAATTATTTTGTCCTCATCACTGTAGTAGCAAAGTTCTCAATGCAATCTGCAGGAAGTCTTAAGGAGCTCAGAGCTATAGGTTAATTACTGAAATTAATACATAATAATTTACTTATTTATATTACATTTGTATTGAGTTACTTTAAGGGCTTCTCAGCTTTTTAACTGCAAATAAAAAATTACAAGCCTGATAATGTAAATTGGGGTATCTCTTCTTTCAAATGTCATTATTCATGCAATACAAATAAGGCTATGGTAACTCGTAATTCAAATTTGTTAATCTTAGCTGAAGTTACCCTTCCTCAGACCAATATAATTTTTATTCTCATAATTTTAGAAATGTAACTGAAGTATCAGTTACAAGCACATCCAAATAATTATCCATTCGAAGTAACTGCTACTCTTCTTAAATCTAACAAACTCAGAAACTTAAACATTTTGATATTGTGCTTTCCCCTCACAAACCATTATTTGCAGTTCTCATTCAGCTAATTACATTTTATCTTTCTAAATGTAATCGATTTTCTTACTCACTGACCGTAAGCAACTAACTTCTAACTATAAATCCAACATGTATCAAAACATTATGGGCCAACATAAGAACTTGAAGTCATGGTTCTCTTTCACATTCTCTTGCAGTTTATATTGTTCATTTACATGGATAAAGCTCTGAAATTTTATACTTGAAATAATAAAGAAAGGAACTTTACCGGGAAGAAGAGATAAATTGTGTTGTCCAAAATGACCAATTTGGACTTACACACTTTTCCATTTACTGAAGACCTCAAGTAAACCGAATTATCTTCATTGAAAATCTCTCCAGAAATCAGGAAAGTTTCATCTTGAATCTGAAAGTAAAATACTTTCGTAAGGACAAAAGCTAACCCTTCACGAACAATAAATCAAAACTTAGTATTTGTAGTATACACGCGTAACATGTGATTCTTCATAGATTTTAAAGATTAAATTTTTTTTTCAAATTCCAGAATTATCTTACATATCCTTTATTTTTCTGTTAACAGTCTGTATTCCATACCCAATGCAATCAGCTCCGAACACTAGCTAACATGCTCTCCCATGACATTTTTTATCATAAACTATGCAATAGCATTCAAAACACGAAGGTATACTATCTCTCAGGAAAAACAACAGCAAAAATCAACGTGTTTTCTTTAGTGATAATACTTGAACCCAGTATTTTTAATTTCTTCTAGCATATTGACTTCTACCAAGCTGAAAAACCCATACTATTCAGCTGACATCATAAGATTACACAGTGCTTTCCAAAAGATAGGCAACTTCCTCAGTCTTGGAAGCTTAGAAACTACAACATATTCAGTAAGCCTACAAAAGGAGTAGTGGAGAGCAGTAATGGAAACAGTGTCAATTAGAAACCAAAACTGCAAAAGAAATACCAAATGGAAAGGCTATTTATTTGCAGGCAACCTCTTCATCTACATCAATGAAAACTGCATCTCTGCCACAAGTTCAGAATACAAAGACAGTAAGAATATGAACTTAAGTGCATTACATTTAGCTGATACTTTTATTTCTAACATCACTGGGCAAAGAATCAAGAGACTTGCTGATCTTTCAGGATGTTACAAGTTGAGATAAAATTCAGTCTTCATTTATATAGTCCCACACTATTTTTCCACTGAACGAAGACTTTAACATCCATCAAAAGGATATTGTTGGTCTGATATTGATCCCTGAGGAAAAAAAATAAATTTCTTGATCAGCATCCTGAGCAGGGGTGCAAATCAGGGCAACACCCTGGTCAGCACTGTGAGGGCTTGTCAGTTCCACAGCCCAACAACCTGCTCTTGTTCCTTGGTCTCCACGCAGGTTTTATAGCTCTCCAAAGGCACTGTCCTCCTCATTATCAGCTCCCAACTCTGTTTCTCCATCTCTATCTTCAGCTTCTCTCCATTTCCATCTCAACACCTATTCTCCTTTCTTCCCTGCAAGTCTACGTTCTCTGCTGTTGCCTTTGCCCTTCCCTTACCTGAAAGGCCTCACTTATTTCACTTCCAGCCTCTTTTTACTTTTCACTGACATTACTTATGTAACGTGTAAAAGCTCTCCTGCATTATGTATGTAATCTATAACACTCAAAATCACGTGGGTATTACTTGAGAGATGTGGGATATCTCATATAAGTAGAAATAAGCATTGGAGCTACCCGATATGTGGTTATACACATGAAAGCACAATAATTTTCTCACTATTTTTCTGGTATGCTTTTATCTACAGAGTCTAAGCAGTTCATAAATACTGCCTTATTCTCATAATTCCTCTTTTCTGAATATTGGAAACAAGAAGCTGAACTACAGAGAGACTGCATTCTTAAGCATACATTCATTCTAGGTGCCAAATATAAGAGAAAACCCATTTACCTCCAGGTGATGCAAGAAGGATATTCTACACTCAGCAAAACACAAACCAATAAGCCACACAACTGGAGACTATCACACATGCAGATACACAAATATCTATGTTTAAAGCACCTTAAGTGGCATCCTATAGGATCTCTAATAACATACAGAAAGAAGCCAATTCTACGTGGCATCGTTCAATCATTTAACCAGATTTACTAGTCTCATTCCTAATCTTGTTTGGTATTTACTTTCTATCTTCAAAATAAAAAAGTGTTATCTTACTGGTAATGCTCTAGAAGGTTTTTATTTATCGGCCAGAAGATCCATCTCATGCACAGAATAAAGCGGTAGTCCCGTGGGAAAAAAAGCCTTTTTAAATGCAGATTTAAACCTAACTTGCAATGTTTTAGAAAGAAGAATTTAAGGAAGAGGAAAACAAAGCCTGATCTTTAAACACTGGAAAATCAAATGCTTTTCTTAGCCTTATTTTCAGAAGTAATTTAGTACCTCTTCCATGCCAATCTAGCATCTAGCAAAGATAATTTCAGGTCAAAATAATACAACTGCAACACCAGCTGCAAGCAGACCAAGAACAGAGTCCTGTATCAGTAATTACCAAGGAACTTCAGTAATGGTTAATACCAAGAGAATTTTACAAGAAACTTTCTTCTTTTACCTAAGGAAATATCTCGGAAACAAAACAATAAAATGTGAACTTGTACCTGCATGTTGTATGACCCCTCTTGATTGTAAGTTACAGCTACGTCCACAGCTGTTCAAATAAAAGAAAAAAAAAAGAGGTGCATGTGAGTAGATTGAATTATAGATCTAGAAAATAACAACGTATATGCAATATTTAGTCCATCTTTCTTGATAAAAAGAGAGACCTACCAATACTAAGAACAAGTATTTTCAGATTAGCTCTGTACACACTGAATTCTAGACAATTTGTTTTTCAAAGACGACCACCTGAAGTCATTCTCTGAAATCTACATTAAGTTACCTGGACAGAAAGCAGGTTTGGATGGGAGAAAGTGCTGAGCACTTTCATACCAAAATGAAGTAAAAAAAAAAGTCAATGGCACTCATGCCTCAAAAATCTCAACCCTATTCATTTAAATGATAAACATTAGTTGTGTTGTTTTAATTTGGTTTGCATTTCCTCAAGAATTTCCTCCAGTGGATTAAGCATTAAGTTCTGTGAATTCCCAGCTGAAACTGCTTAAAATTCATACTGCTTGTATTTGCTGCTGGTTAGCCTGAATTCTCAAGCACCAGTTGAAATTATTTCATCCATCAAGTACCTCCTCTCCCTCCACACATTTTATTAACTTACTGTTTTCCCCATCCAGCAGAGACAGTTTTCTAGTATGACATATATTTAGTCTCCTACCAGTGCTGGATGCAAATGGTGAGAATTTATCTACAACACAAAATACATAGATATGTTACTTTAATTTCACTTTGGCAAGTTACACCACAAAAATCACTGTCCTACTATTTCTACCATCTTACTTATATATTTATATTGCATATTAAAGATTGAGGAACCACTGTAATAATGCCAGTCCCTCACTAAAGCTTCAACAGTGAATAAACTGATGTTGTGTAACCTACAGAAAACATGACACTAACAACACTTACTAAGAAGGGTATTGACTGTTCTCCATGAAGAGATCCTTGAACAGGAAAACAACACGGGAATTCAACTGCAACACAGCTGGTTCAGATTAACCTTTAGGTGAAGGTTCCAACTGTAAGAGCAGTCAAACATGGCAGCAAATTGCCTGGGAAGATGGAGGTGTTTTCGAGGATGGATCACACATACAGCTATCAGATATTGCTTGATTAGTTCATCATCTCTTAAAACAAAGCAATAGCGTACATGAATCTTTCCAATCCCACTCTCCCATGTTTCCAGGATAGTAAAAGTGGAGAAGAAAACTAACAAGGGTGTTGTCAGCATGTCTTAGTTTTATATGAAGTCTTTTTTAACAGCAATCACACGCCTAACTGATACAGCCATTAACAGCGCCAGAACTCAAGAATGTCCAGTTCATTCAATTAAACCTACTGCCTCTCCCAGTTCTGACAAGGTCAATTTTATCTCTGAAGACCTTGGGCCAACTGTAAGAATAATAGTGACAGATACTCACTGTTTATGCTTGTAAAGAACAAAGAGTACACAGTGACACTAATTATGCATCCCAAGGTCTTTCAGATAGTGCCTATCTGAAGTGCTGTCGGAAGGAGTCTGTACATTACAGTGCTGATATATTCAATATCTGTCCCTTAACAAGAGTTATAGTTTGCTGTCTGGGTGAATATCTGACAAATGTCAGAATGCAGAATTTTGAGCAGCACAAAGTAAGGCAAAAAAGAAGCACACAAATTAAATATTGCACATGAGCTCACATCACTGTCTCACCCAGTCACAGGTAAAATAAAACAAAAGAAGAATGATCCTTACCGTCTGACTGATCTCTAAAAGCTTCGGTTAGCATTTTCTCTTTCAGTATGAGTCCTAGTGCTGCCTGACACATAACTTCATGGGGGGTTGCCTTTTTGGTTGGAAATAGTTCATGATGGTGTTGAGGAATGAAATTAGTGTGTACATTTCCAGCCTCAAACTGTGGGTGTCCTGACAGACTCAGTAAAAAATCAATATTAGTGTTTAATCCTACGATCTGTAAAGAAAAAGAAACATATTGCCAAATGGAACTGAAGTTATGAATGAGCATATGGATTTCTAGTTAACTTATGAGTAGATGAAAGATTGCTCTTTCTTCAGATAGCACTAGCAAAATACAAAGTTTATCAATAAAATGTAATGAATTCAACTGCTCTGTCTTATTACCAATGAAAACATTGCTTTTAAAAAGAAAAACTAAAATTAAAAAAAACCACAATACGAATACTTTCTCAAAAGCACTATTTTTAAAATGCCACCTTTGTCTACAGTGAAGTCAAAGAAAGTTTTCCAGCAATGATAATGGGAGGTTATTCAAAGGAGGGAAAAAATACCCAAACCAAAAACACCGCCAAAATTCAACACCTACTGTTTCAGAAAATCATGCTGAGTATTTAAAAGATTACTAGTATGAAAAGTGTTTCTTACTAAAAATGACTTATAATAGTTCTAAATATTCCTTATTTGATATTTAAAGAGTAAGAAATGGGAACAGTGGCTTTTATAAATGTACTCGATACTATCCATTTCCTGTACTGCAAAATTACTACCTGACCAACATGAAATTAGAAATATTTTAGAGAAATCAGTGAAACCTGTAGCTGTATTGTGCTGTAATATTTATTGACAGAATTACTAAGAAAATTCAGGGGAGTGGAAACCCCCCAATAGATTTCCCCCCCATCTCTTTCACTTGCAGTAATCTTTTAGCTAAAACAAATAGTGGGCCAAACATTTTCAGCACCTCAACCATGTCTGGTTTTCATTTAAAAGTATGAATTTATTCTGCACAAATAATACTCAGTCTCACCTGAAGTCAAACCTCACGAATTCCTCTTTTGAAAAGAGATACACACCTGTAGTTTTTACAGAGGAAAAAGGGACCACTTCTTAAAAAGAACTAACAGCATTAAAAATTCTCTGTATTGCTTTACCACATGTGTTGTTTAAACCTTATGGGTTTTTGTAACTTAGAAGTTACAAGCAAACATCATCTGACACAAATTCTACCCACAAATCCCTTTAGGTTTCAGAAAGGTCACACTACAATTGAAAGTGTTGTTATTCAGCCTTATTCTTCGATAAAGTCCCAGCTTCATCACCCCGCTGAAGATATCACAAACTTAAGAGAAATCTATGCTTAAAACCAAACTTCACAGTTATCTTTACTCTCTCTACCAATTGCAAATTAGATAAAAATACAGTTTCTCCAAGCAAATAAGTCTTAACAGGTAGTGGCAAAGCAGGCTCCCTCTTAGAAACCACTTCTGGTTTACTGTAGTTTTTTTCCATATTTTCTTTGATGTGTTCACAAAGTTGGCTCAATATCTGAAATCATACTGGGTTCCTTCTACTTACATTATATTGATGCAAACTGTATCGCAACTTTCTCAGTGCTGCTTGACGATCCTCAGCCCAAACAACTAGCTTTGCAATCATGGGATCATAATGAACAGAAACCTCATCACCTAAAATATATTTAAAATATGCTGTAAGACTAACCCAAGTATTTCTGAAAGCTGGTAATGTATAGTACAGCACACCATATGGCATTAATTCTGACACATTGATGTGTCTTTAAAGAATATTACTCTTTAACGATGTGACCTGGCATTAAATTCCAATTATAACTTCAGTACAGACTTTTCAAGGGGTAACATTACTCAAATTCAGTTTTCACTGTTGCAGTCAGAATGCAGGATTGACAAATTGCGATGAGTATATAATCAGCATCATCCAATGGACAATAATTTGGATACAGGTAAGTAAGTAAAGAGGTAAATAAAATGTTCAGCAACTGACCAAAAGTAAATGAACAATGACAAGGAAGAAAAATTCTGAAGAGATTTGTCTTTATAATAACACCCTGACAGAAAAAATTATTTAGGCCAAAGAGGGAAATACTGACAAAGAAAAGCTTTTGATGCAAAACATTTCTGCCTTGTTTTTACCTTGTTTGACTCCAGTTTCTATCCTGGTGAAACTATCTGGTGGTGGGGTAGATAAGTGCAACAGTGGCCCGGCCCCTGGCATAAAGTTATTATTAGGGTCTTCAGCATATATTCTAGCTTCAAATGCATGGCCCCGGAGCAGAATCTCTTCCTGCATTAGAGGAATCTTCTCTCCTGCTGCAACCTGAAAACAATAGGGTTTTTTTTCTTTAATGTGGGATCAATATTCTGGAGTGCCAATGTTCAAAATAGTCAGTATCTTTCTTCTAAACATGAATACATAGAAAACATGTTCAAAATGCACCATGAGAAAAAAGTGCTACATCATAAAAAGTTAGTTCCGAAGTTACTTCTTCCTTTCGCCTGGGAGTCACCAATCAAAGGATTTTGAATTATTCTTGTGTAATTTGACCTCCTAGTATTTCACAGATCTAAAACACGATGGAAAAATAGTGGGGTTTTTTTCCTACTAGTTATGTAAAAAAATAATCAAATGTTTAAGTTAAAGCCTGGTCAACTAAGACAAGATTTTATTAGAGAAGAGCGGATGATAATATGGATTACTGGCAGCCAGCACTACTGGCATATGCTGCTGATTCTTCTGTATACTGTTAGACCTGTTCATTTCAGGGATTGTTTCATAGAAGGGATTACTAATAATTTAAGACCCTTTAATGGGGAAGGAAGTATCATTTTATTGCTCAAAGGAATCCACATTACAAATATAGGAATACCAACAAACACCAGCAACGGTCCACTTTGAAAAAACAGGGCTTTTAGAGACAAAACAGTAACAAGAAGCCTGCTGTAATTAAGCACAGAAGAGACTTTACCAGGAAGTTACAGAGTTTTCATCTACATGGGAAAAATACAATTTCCTATTGAAAAAATAGCAACAATGCATCTTTAAAGTGTCAGGAGTTTTCCATACCCTGCCTTCTGCCACCAAACTATGGATTTCAGCACAGACAGCAGAATATAACTTAGTCTTCAGAGAAAAGGTAGTACTATACAGATTCACAAAAATAATCTCTCCGAGCACTGATGGACATTTTTAGTCTATTGACTCATCAAGCCACATGCCAACAGCACTGTATATTTCCACCTTATCTCCTTCTTCAAGTATTGTTTGATCCCTGTTCCAACTCAGGACTCAATGCTCAATTTCCATTCTCATATCAGGAAGCCAGAAGTTCCTCTTTTTTGCAGAAGCATTTGCCATTTTAGTTTTCTTTCTGGTTACACAGACACTCCCCTCCCTGACACCTACTTAAGCTCAATGTGTGCTGCTGCCCTCACTTTTTGATTTATCTAACAAAAACTGGTTTTCATTTCCAGTTCCCTAAGGTCTGAAACTTCCTGTTATCATTTGAATGCATGAGTAATTGCTCTGCAAATTGGGTGTGTGAGAGGAAATAGTCTATTTCCAGTCCATACAACTATACATTTATTCTAGAATGTGACTATACTGGTATAACACCAGACACATGTTTTTGTGAAGACTTTATTCTCCTACAGCCTGATCCAAGAATTTTTGGGCCAGAGATACACTTCAACTAGAGTTTCCAAAAAATTTCAGCATGGCAAGGGAAAGATCAGGACCACACTTTCTCCCACTTTCCACATCCTCTATAGTCTCTTTAAATACAATTTTTTTTAAAATACTTTTTCTTGACACAACTGGAAGAATTAGTTGGAATTCTGAGCATATATACAATGCTCTACAAATACAGTAAAAGATGTTCCTTTAGAGCAAAGGAGACTCTACCCTATTAGCTGAATAAGAGATGTGGGTCTGAAAACCTACCTGGTCTCTCATAGGCAGTATCAAGGAGCACTATTCACCAGATAAGAGGAATTCTACGTGTAAAATCAATTCATGCTCACCCTAAGCTGCCATTCCACCAAGTCTGTTCCAGTGATCATCTCTGTAACTGGGTGCTCTACTTGCAGTCTTGTATTCATCTCCATGAAATAAAAATTATGTTGGGAGTCCATAATAAATTCCACTGTTCCTGAAGTAATAAAAGGGGACTTTAAAACAAGACTTCTTCAGAATAGATACTTAACACACCTAATATATGTCAGGACAAGACTATTATTTCAAAATCAGATACCATGAGTTTCATTGAATTCTATATAAATTATCTTAAAGGGTCACACAATTGAAATCCAAAAACACAAGTGTTGTTTCCTTGCACATTTACACATACTGTGCTTAACCGGTTCAAACTTAAACAGGGGTAGTTTAGATTAGGCACAGGAAGAAGTTCTTTACTGTGAGGGTGGTGAGGCAGGCTGCCCAAAGCACTGATAAATGCTCCATCCCTGGCAGTGTTCAAAGCCAGGCTGGATGGAGCCTTGGATGACATGGTCTAAGGTAAGGCACCCCTACCCATGTCAGCAGAGTTGGAACTAAATGATCTTACGGTCCTTTCCAACCTTAACTATTCTATGATTCTCTTCTAAAATAAAAGACGCATTTCATACAAGCTGTAAAAAGTGAATCAAAACTCTTTAAAGTACTGTGTTTATGTATAAGGCATGCAATTATTGGGAAAAAAATAAAATTCCAAAGATTTAAGTGAGAAAAAGTAACAAATAATTTTAACAGATTATTTTTCATTTGGGAAATAACGTGAACTTCACAGAGAGTGACCTGTTTTTCTCTTAAAGGCTTTACAGTTTGAATATATTTTTCCTTATTGTGGGAAAGTGAACATTATGAAAGTTAGTAAGTTTGATCAGGGCAAGGGAAAAATAATTTGTTTCATCAGACAATCTAGCTGACTGAGTTATCTCTCTGAAATTTTTTCCTTCCATTCTTCAGCTGTCATTAGTCTTGAGCTCAGACCAGGTGTGCAAATTTAAATTTGTAACTGCATTAAATCTAACCATGTGATTACTTCCTCAAACCTCAAAAAAAAAAAAAACCAAACCCAAAAAAGCAACTGGGAGATGTGTATCATATTCCAAAACAATCAGATGCTATTTGCCTTGAGTCTTATTGTTTTACTAAATTAAAAGCATACCTCTGAAGCAGCCATACCTTCACAGACTTACCTGCTCCCACATAATTAACTGCTTTAGCTGCTTTGATAGCAGCTTCTCCAAGTCTCTTTCGAACTTCAGCACTAATTCCTGGCTGTAAATAATCATACAAAATATTATAAATTATTGTGAATTTTGATGACATTAAACCTGCCACGCATGAACACTTTGCAATATTTAGTAACTGTAGTGAAATCCTTATCAATGAAATCTACGTATTTTTCCCCCAAGAATCATTTTCCTAAAGTAATTTTTTCATTTAGAACATTTTCTGCAGCAAAATTAAAACAGGTACTGAGATTCAGAAATAAATTACTACCTGCTAAATAAATTTCATGAGGGTTAGCAACTACTGGTATATACATAGGTACTGTAAGAACTTTCTGCTCACCCCTGGTGCCTCTTCAATGATCTTCTGATGTCTCCTTTGCACACTGCAGTCTCTTTCAAACAAGTACACTGCATTGCCATGCTGGTCTCCAAATACTTGGACTTCAACATGCCTGTTCCATAAAAATAAATGTTTCAGTGAATTTCAGTAAAGCTCCAATCCTGCAACTGACTTCACCCCAACAGACTTTGAACTTGTGCATAGTCCTGTATACTTCAGTAGGACTTTATAGGTTTAAGTGTCTGTCCTCAAATAACCAAAAATGTAGAAATGTAGCTGCTATTATGCAGGACTTCAATTGGTTTAGACTTCCTCAGTGTCCTAAATGAAACAGAATTCTAAATGCCAGCTACTGCTGCAAAACACCATAGGGTAAACAAGCATCCTGGTTTTGGCTGGGATGGAGCTCATCTTCTCCTACTAGCTGGTACAGTGCTATATTTTGTCTGTACTATGAGGATAATGTTGATAACACACTGATATTTTAGTTGTTGCTAAGCAGTGCTTACCCTAAGTCAAGGACTTTTCAATCTCTGCAAAAGGGATATTCCACACCATAGATCATCATGCTTAGTATAAAAACTGGGGGAAGTTGGCTGAGAGCCACTAATCACTCCTCAAGGATAGACTGGACATTGGTGGTGAGCTACTGTATGGTATATCACTTGTGTTTCTCAATTTTATTCCTCTCTCACTCTGTCATTACTATTGTTATTATTGCTATTATAATAATTTTCATAATATAAAGTATTATATATTAAATTATATAAATTACATAATATACAATAACATGTTATAACATAGTATATAATATATTATATTATATTACATAATATATAATTATTATGTATTATTAAATATATCATTATATTTTACTTTGTTTCATTTCAATTATTAAACTGTTCTTAGCTCAACCCACGAATTTTACCTTTTTCTGATTCTCCTTCCCATCCCACAGTGGGGAATAAGCAGCTGTGCGGTACTTCTTTGCTATCTGTTTTGGGGGTTTTTTAACATGAGAAGAAATACTACAGTGTTTATACTAAAACATCTATTTCTCACCTTGGATTATCTACAAATTTCTCAATCAGCATTGCATCATCATTGAAAGACTTCTTTGCTTCTCTCCTAGCTGATTCTAGTTGGACCAGAAACTCCTTTTCCGAGTGAGCAATTCTCATGCCCTAAAATACAGAAAAAAGCATACCTAAATGTCTGATAATCTGGCACACAATAAAATCCTTGTTGTACACAAGGAGCAAGAAATTTCAGAGTAAACCCAGCTTTAGACAGGGAGCTCACTATACACAGTGTCTTGACACCAAATTCTTAAATGGTATTTCTAATCACTTCATTTAAAACTCTTTGAAAAAAAAAAGTCAAAGAAACCATCAAAGTAACAATTTAAAATCATCTAATTTCACAAAAAATCCATCAAAGAACTTTTCTGCTTATGTGAATTACCAGAGATCCCTTGAAATAAACAAAACTCTTCCAATTCACACCAGCTACTTACCTTGTGTCCCACCACACAACAAAAGGAAATGAGATTTCATAGTGCTAGACTGGGTATTAATAACAAATTTTAAGGAAAAGTAGTTCTCTAGTTTCTTTGTTTTCAGATTTATTTTAGAGTATTCTGTTACAGATACTGAGACATGATTACTTTGCACCATGTGATGAACAGATTAGTTCCTTTACCTTTCCTCCACCTCCACGAACAGCTTTAATCATTACTGGATATCCTATTCTTTTGGCATGGTCCTTTAGACAGTCATCTGATTGATCTTCTCCATGATACCCTTCAACAACAGGAACGCCAGCAGCAGACATTATAGCTTTGGAAGTGCTTTGACAGAACAGTTTCATGTTTAGAATGATAATATTCTTTTTTTTCTTGCTTTAAGCTCCAAATGTGTCTATGTTTTCAGTGTTCATTCTCCTCACATAAGTAGCTTCACTAACCTCAACAGAACTACTTATGCAAGTGGGTTACATACAATTGGATTGTAATTAATTAAATGCTTCAAATGTTTGGTTGTTTTGGGTTTTTTTTTTTCCCTGCAAGCCCTCTACATAAAAGCATAGTCAATTTCAGGCTTATGTTTTTTCCTATCTTTTGAGCCACATCATATAGGCCAAACCTAGCATTTTCAAATTACAACAGTGTATCCTGCCAAAGCTATATTTAAAGTTGTACAAAGGCAAAACTCTTTATGGTACAGGCTGGATTCATACCAGACATAGAACACTTCAGCATAACAGCTCTGACTTCCAATATGCATGCAAAGTTAGTTAAATTACAGAGTTAATTTACTCTCACATTAGGAAGTGATAAAAAAATTAATTATCTAAAATTACTATTACATAGTTCATGTGTTAGTAATCACCTTATTTCCATATTCTTGAGTTATACTTCATACCCTGGAAACATTGCTTTGATCCTTTGTGATGAGCAAAACTTATTTTAAGTAAAACACACTAACCTCTGATGATACGGGTGTTTCTCTTCCACTGTTCTTTTGACCAGTATACAAGTATCTGACCTGACTGCTGAACCCTTACCTATGTAATATTGCAATGCCCCAATTCTGAAAAACTAGAATCATTTACGTATTTAATTATCAAAATTTTAATTACTGAACAATCTTGTCTGTTTCTAAGTCTGTATGACTCTATAGATCTTACAGATCTATAGATCATGTAAAAACTCAGAGCTTATGCCTTTGAAGAAAGCCATAAAAGACAACAAAAACTGACAGAATAAAACAATTATGAAGCAGCTTGTCATTCATTAACAAAATGAGGTTTGGCAAACTGCAAACTGCATAGCCAAGTAAAAAGACAGAAACAGATACCTCTTAATACCCATATCTCTGATAGCAGATGAAGGTGGACCTATGAAGATGATTCCTTCTCGATTGCACAACTCTGCAAACTCTGTGTTTTCTGACAGAAAACCATAACCTGGATGAATAGCCTACAACAGAATAATGTTACCAGCTTATTTTTATATATTTACCTT
Organism: Psilopsiagon aurifrons; assembly: GCA_025447955.1. Classification (NCBI taxonomy): domain Eukaryota; kingdom Metazoa; phylum Chordata; class Aves; order Psittaciformes; family Psittacidae; genus Psilopsiagon; species Psilopsiagon aurifrons. The sequence goes on along the minus strand of JAOEHY010040109.1, from coordinate 4,098 downwards.
AGAAAACCCTGAAACTTCCACAGAGTTTCACTAAGACAACACAAGATGGAAGCACCACGGGCAAAAATAAAGAACTAAAAAGCATGGTAGTAACAGAAGACTTAAGGTCACGATCTACTTGCCTGAGCTGCTGAGGCCTTGGCCACCTGCATTATTTTTTCCAAGGCCAAGTAACTCTTCTGTGAGGGTGCTGGACCAATGCAATATGCTTCATCTGCCTGTTATAGAAAAAATACATTTAATACAGGCTGTTTAATAGATAATAAAAAGCAAATGTAACTGAATTTCTGAGTCAGTTACATTGTTTATCAGATTGCTAGCATGCAACAGTTTATATCACTACCTCTCTTCATACTCAACTGGGTGAAACAGTTTTGACTTCTTTCCCAAAACCAGAGTCCCTTCTCTAACAACCTGGCTACTCCAGCATTAGAAAGCCAAACCTTAATGCACTTCCTGTAAAGCTGTCAAGTGCTGAGACAGAGACTAGACAAAATATTCAATGATTCAAGAAAAACTTGGAAGTCATTCTATAGAGGTGAAAACCAACTGCATTAGCACCTAAATCTACTTGTACATTGAACTTATCAGTGAGAAACAGTGTTGTTAATGAACATCAATCAAAAATTAATATACTTCACCATTGCTACGTGAATGGAATTTCTGTCTGCTTCACTATAAACTGCTACAGACTTCACACCCATTTTCTTTGCTGTTCGCATCACTCTGCATGCAATTTCTCCTCGATTTGCGATAAGAATCTTTCTTATGTTGTGACCTCCTGTTTGAAAGGATAAAGCCATTTTAAAATTCAGATTTCTTTTTAATCATTTATAACATTTATGCATTTCTTCCAACAGTGAAAAAAACCCATGCTTCACCAGAAAGCATTTCCATGCTAGTCTTCAAATTTTATCCTGAGTCCTTATGCAGAAGTATGCTTAATTCAACCTTTTTCTTTTCTTTTTTTTTTTTCCTAGAACTAAGAAGTATTTTCTAAAACTAAACCACTGAAACACAAAAGTCGATGCTTATGTTTTTATTGTGTACTTTCTGGACCAACTAGGGAACCATTAACACCTGTCCTCACTGGCTCCTCACCCCCCAGAAGTAATTCACATTTCTTTGATGAGCACAGTCACATGCTAATAACAAGGCATGAAGGCTTTGGGGGCTGGTTTGTTTGGATTTTTTTTAAGTAGTAACTCACTAGCTTCTATGAAGTCTCATGACAGTAGTTACAACAATACAGAAATACGTGCAGGCATAACTAAATAGCTTAAAACTAATATAATCAAAACACACCTCTGAATTCTCAAGCATATCCTTTTAGACAACTTGTCAACAGGGTCAGTTTAAATCACCTTGCTATATACTTCTTACTTTCAGTCAGATATTGATGAAGTACCATTTTACTTAAAAACACAATTCTCTCACACTTTGCAACATTTGTATCAGAAAAGGACTCAGAGGAAAACACCACAAAAATAAATACTTTCCATTGAGTATACCTAAATTCAACAGGCAAAATTATTCAAAATGTTGTTTACACATTAAAGAATATTTCTGTTAGGTCAGCTACAGACTCCTGTTTTCAAAAGCTATACAAACATTTAATATTTTTTCTTAAAGTGCACAGTTTTTCAGCAACTAATGGTCTAAAATTGTAAAACCACCCATATTACACAAGCAATTAAACCCAGTGGCTAAAGAAGTTCAACTTCATACCTATTGCTGAGGCACATTTCACAAATCTTTGTACTTGGTTCCATTGCCTGTACAATTACAAACACACAGCAGTGTTAGAAAAGTATATGAAGAACTGGCCACCGCTCTACTTACATTTTCAGGTAAAAGAAGAACAGAACTACAATACAACTACCTACACAGAACACTCAAGTTCAAGGAAGGTTTGTGCAAACTTCAGTAGATCTCTCCTTAAGTGCTTGCATTTAGACACAAGAGAAATTATTCCCTTGCTTTTCTACCATCAATCAAAGCCTCTTTGAGTGGATAGTGGTATTTATTAGACAGCAACTTGAAGTATTTGGGCAAGAAGACATGAACAACCACAACTTAAAAATGCTTAAATGGGAAATATGAATTGTTTGTACAGAGAAGAGCTATAGAGGTAAGTAATGTTAAAGATATCAAGAAATAAGAGCTATGAAGAAATTCTGAAATTGAAAATTAAACCTCAACCAACACTAAAGAAGTGAGATTGTGAAAGCTTAAGTGTCTGGGAGAAACTGTAAATTCCTGGAACTGTTATAATTTCACACATACATCCACTTTGCATGGGGTCCAGCAATTCTTAAACAGTATTAGACAGAAAGACACGAGAAGCCCTTGACACAACAGCAACCAAAAGCTCAATTTCAATAACAAGAGAGTAAGTTATGCATTTCATAAATGCCTAATAAACCACTGCCGGAGTCACCAATTCTTTTTGCACAGGCTTCCAGCTGGCGGAAGGTAGGCAAACCCCGAACACCCTAGACGATTTCATGGAACCTCTATCAACTGCTAACACTATGCTTGAAACCCCGGGTGGTTTCTTTGCTCTTTCTGTTCACAGAGGAGCCCAGAGCACGCACACACGGCCCAGCTCCCTCGCTCCTCCCGGGGCAGTGCCTCTCCGTCCCTCCCTCCGACAAGGCAGCCCCAGGCTCAGCTTTGTAAAGCTTTCCCCCGCGCCAGGCCCGGCACTCGCCGCTGGCTCCCTCCCAGGGACGGTCCCGGTCCCGGTCTCTGCCCCTGCCCGCCAGCCTCCGTTAACAGCCTCCAAGGACCGCCCCCCCCCCCCCCCCCAGAGGGGAAGGCCACCCCGGGGTAAAGCGCAGAGGCAGCGCCCACCGCCCCGAGGAGCCCTGCGCGCCGTGCACAGCATCCCCCGCTCCGCACTCACTGACGCCGCAGCGCCCAGAAGCCGCACCGCCAGCGCCCCGCTGCGAACACCAGCGCCATGCTGCGGAGCGCGGGGGCCGGCGGGACGGGGGTGTGAGCGCCAGGCTGGCAGCGAGTGGCTGCGCGCAGGGGCGTGACAGGCGGGGCCCGGCGAGGAGGAGCCGCTGGGCGGGCAGAGGGTGGGGAAAGCGCGCAGGGGGTGGGGTTTGACGGAAGAGGAGGGCCCTGGGGCGGTGGTGCTCTCTCGCGGGCGGCATGGAAAGGGTCTGTGTGAATGAGTAACGCCGGTAACGCTGGCTGGGCCTGCAGCCTGGCTAGTAGGCTAGGCTGGGCTAGGCGGCACCTCGATGAGTTAATTCACTGCTCGGTTGAGCTGAGTATCAGTCTGCTGGTGGTGAACGGTTCTATTCTCTTCCCTTGTTATTTCCTTATCATTATTACTATTGGCGGTAGCAGCAGTGGTTTGTGTTATGCCTTAGTTACTGGACTGTTCTTATCTCAACCCATGGGAGTTACACTTTTTCGATTCTTCTCCCCATACCTCCAGAAGCAGGGGTGGGAGGAAGTGGGGCAGTGAGCTAACGACATCATAGCAGATTTAGGGGTGGTCTTAAACCACGACAGTTCTTTCTGGTGCCCAACATGGGGCTCAAAGGGTTGAGATAACAACAGATCTGACCAGAGTGTGTCTAATCATATTTGTGATAAACATTCATTGTTTTGGATTAATAGTCACTCATCACAATGCTGATTTACTCTCTCTCAAAGTTGTTGCTCTCAATTGCACAGTTTCAGCATGTCATACCTTACTTACAGCTGGTATTTGCTGTCTTAGTGTTTATCAGATGGGGGGATTGCACTATTTTTCTTGCTTCATTGTACTTTATGGCAATGACTTGTAATACAGTAGAATCATTGATAATGAAACCGATCTGGCTTGTGTTACCAGTGTGGTCACCACCTCTATACTTTGGGAAGTGATGCGTGCTGAAGAGGCCCCATCGTATAATGAACTGTCAGAAAGTGAAAAGCAGTATGCCTTGTTTACTGATGGGTCCTGCCGTATTGTGAGAAAGCACTGGTGATGGAAGGCAGCTGTATGGAGTCCTCAACAACAAGTTCCAGAAACTGCTGAAGGAGAGGGTGAATCGAGTCAGTTTGCAGAGGTGAAAGCCATCCAGCTGGCCTTGG
>JAOEHY010040107.1:0-19260 GCA_025447955.1 Psilopsiagon aurifrons | reverse complement strand
GGGGATGAAAGGGGCAGCTTTTGTCCAAACAGGATCCCAGCATCCCAGCATGTTGGGAAGGCAGATGTTGGGGCGGCAGACGTCAGGATGACAGATGTTAACCCTTTCCACAGCTGGTTCCCTCTGGAGCATGTCACTGGGAAAGGCCTCCTGTGAGGTGTGGGGTCTGTGCCTGTTCTAGGGCAGCATGGCCCTGCAGGCTCTCAGCCCTCTGTGGGGGGTTTGACTGCTCATCCCTCAGATCAGGCTCCAGGAGAGATAAGCAAGGACACATCTGGTGGGTCTGAACCAGGCTGTACAGGCCCCCAGCAGCTGAGGACTGCAATGTGCTTCCCACCTTGAGGAAGGACAGTTACACAGGGTGTTGTTGCTATCTGGATGTTGAACTAAGGCATCTAGTGAGCCTTCAGACAGTTTACATGGTCCTTTTGACTCAAAGAGATGGCTGAGATCTGCTACTGTGCCAGGATGTCCTTACCCAGGTGATGAACGTGCCAAAACTCCTTTGAGCTGTGGCTCCTTTCCCCAAACGCTATGCCTGTGCGCACAGCTGTGGTACACAGCTGGTGGGGCCAACACTGCCCTGGCATGTGTGTCCCAGGGGTGTTCCCAGCGTGGTAACAGCCTCTCCAGGCTGTGAGCAGCATGGTGCCTGCAAGGAGAGGAGGATGAAGGTGCCCTGGGGCCAATGTCCCACCGGTGGGGATGGAGAGGAGGATAGGAGGGACTGGGCATGCTGACCTTAGCAGTTGGATTTCATCCATGGAGCACCATTGGGTGCCAGACGCTGCTGGTGGTTCCCATAACCAGCTTCATGTTCCCTCACAGATGTTAGCACTAACATCACCCATCAGCTGAAGTGTTCGATGAGGTTTGTCTGACATTCAGGAAACACGTCCGGCAGAACACGGCCTAATGCTGATGAGCCTATTTCATAAAAAACAGTAAACAAGCATTTTTTTCCAAAAGTGAAGTCTTCACTGTTGGCTCACAGGAGAGAGTTAAGGCGTGAAGCTTCTGAGTTCTGTGCAGAGCCTGATCAGGCAGACACGATAGCTTGGTATTGCTCTAGTTTAAAATGGAATGGTTTTGATTAGTTTAATAAACCCAAATGAAACATTTGTCTTCCAAAGACAGCAAGTGTTTCTTTTTAATTAACACTAAAAAGTTGTGATGTTTCTCTGTATGTCTTCTCCCAAATAAGTCTTCAGAAGAGGTCTGTAACAAGCCGTGGTATTCCCTGCCTGATTTTGAAGGCAGTGTAGGGAAGGCAGGGTTTGTCCAGTCTTTTTGCAAGCTTTTAGTTGCCATTTGCTGAAGTTTTGCATAGCACATGGAGGTCCAGGGCCTTTTCCTATTTGAAGCATCTATATGTTACTGGAATAGAAATACTAAATAATAAGATATACAGTGTACTGATGCCCCTACAATAAAACCACAGATAATATTCACTCTTTGGGGTCCTACTTTTGTGCTGACATTTTGTGCTGTACCTATGGCTTACAAGTCCTCTGCATGGGTCTCTCTCACTGATAGGGGGTCTTAGACACTGCACAGAAATCTACTTCTCACCTTTTCCATGCTAAAACCTTTAAAGTATGAAAATATCCCATTACTATAGAGTTGTGACAATATAATATTGTAAATTATTACCTCCTAAAATAAACTTAAGCAGTTACTGAATTGAAATACATTCCCAATAGCCTAAGAGTAGGCACAGTCTAGAAATGCAGATAATCTTTGGTATAATAAAGTATCTTCATTAAGTGGAGGGAAAACTGCTCAAGCAGCTGGCATGTAGAAGTCACATCTGCCAGGCCAAATCCTGCCTCAAGCATGACACAAACAGTGCCGCTGATTTAATGGAACTTGTTTGTGTGAATTACGGTTACCGGGCTTGGTTCTGGGCAGAAAATCTAAATTTAACTTATTTTCAGAAAATAACACCCAAGATTTCCCCTTGCTGCCTTTTAAGCGGGAGAGTTTATTCCAAGTGCTTCGGAAGAGCAAAAGCTGGTTTCAAGCCTTATTTGCAGTATTTTGCAGCGTGCATGTTGTTTCAGAGTCCCTGATTAATAATTTCTTAAATCTATCTCTGTAACAGCACTTCATATATTCTCTAAATTGATGAAACATGATAGAAATACCAGCTGTCCTATTCACATATCTGCAGAGAGCGACTGATCCATGAAAGTATATTAATCAATATCAGAAGCAAGCGTTTAATGTTTTCCAACTCTAACACTATATTGATGAGCTTTTACCAGGGAGGGGTCCAAGTTTAAGCCATGACTAATTCTGGCTCTAGGGAATGTGTATTTTTGTGTGATTTCAGCCCAGTTTTATCTTCTGCTTAGCAAAAAAGTCCAGGCTAACTGGCTGGGCTGGGATAGCTGCTCAAAATAAGTACCCCAGTGGTTTTAAAGTGACTTCTTTTTGTTTCAGGTAGTCGGGAATCTGCTTTTGTGCATGCCATCTCCTCCGCTGGAGTTGTTTTTGCCATCACCAGGGCATGTAGCCAAGGGGAGCTGAAATCCTGCTCCTGTGATCCCAAGAAGAAAGGCTCTGCCAAGGACAGCAAGGGCCATTTTGACTGGGGTGGCTGCAGCGATAACATTGACTATGGCATTAAGTTTGCCAGAGCCTTCGTGGATGCCAAAGAACGGAGAGGAAAAGATGCAAGGGCGCTGATGAACCTTCACAACAATAGAGCTGGAAGGAAGGTGGGTATCCATCCAGCAGATGCCTGGAGATGCTCTCAGAGAGTTCTCAGGGGTCTGGGGCAGGTAAGGGTTGGCTCTGGCTGACAAGTCTCATTAGTCAGGAAGAAGTATGGGACAAGCAGGAGCCTGAGGTGGTGTTTCTCCCTTGGAGGCTCAGTGTGGCAGAGGTCTCCAATCAGATTGCATTCAACTGTTTAACAGTGCTCCTGTCTGAGCCTGTTCATTGGCTCCTTGTGTGAGAAGTTAAACAGGAGTTCAAGTCATTGTAGCATCAGTTTGCATGGAGAAACCTTCATGCAAACCTCCATGTTTCGAGCCTTACATATGGAAGAGTTTTACTTTTGGTTAATACAGAATAGACGTTCCTAAGGGATGCTGAAGGCCAGACTGAAGAACAGGCTTGACTGTTAAAGAGCAAACTCAAAATAGCATTAGAAGAAAAGAACCCCATCTTGTCCCTTCATGTATGCATACGGTAAACCTAAACACAAAATGAGCAGAGAGAAAAAACAATGACTTCACTTTTTCAGGCAATGAATCCAAAACGCATGTCGCTCCAAAAGGCCTTGTCCCTGGGGCATGACCTGCTCGAAACAAACCCTTTTTCAAAACGTTGTATGAAAATACCATGCCAGAATTTCCACAGAAACACTCTTCACTTTTTTGTTGTAGGTGAGTAAGAGTAGTTGCTGGGTGTACCAGCAACTGCTGGTGCTAGGGCTGGGGAATGCAGGCACTCACATTTTGTGGTGATAACTATAAATAGTAAGAATAGGGCATGAAACTGGGATATGCTGTGCCATTATTCAAAACATATTCAAAAATATATTTCATAGTGCTGGACCAAGCACTTCTCAAAAGATCATAGAGACTTCTTTGTCTTTGGTTTTCCTTAGCATGTATTCAGTAGGGAGGAAATTGATCAAAGTCTGATCTTTTTGTATTAAGAAGTTCCCTTTATAAACTGTAAAATTATTCTGTATTAACTACCCCTTATTAGAAGCAAAGATCCAATTTTAGTGGATTACTGCAAGCAGATGATTTTCCTGATAACTGTTCATCCTTTAACATCTTTTCTTCATCTGTTTATTACCAGCAGGTGTAATGAATATGTAGTATAGACAGATGAACCTATTGCTTCATTATTGAGTGATACTCATATGCAGTACGCTGGCTGTATTTATGTCACTGTCCAAAAGAGACTGCAGTCTTCAACACAAACAAAGACTTCATCAGGGTGAATTAGCTCCATGATAGGAAGCACTTCATGTAATAGTTGAGTATCCTAATGAGTTTAAAAAAACACATATCATAGAATCACAGAATGATTTAGGTTGGAAGGGACCTTAGAGCTCACCCAGTTCCAACCCCCTGCCATGGGCAGGGACATCTTCCACTACAGCAGATTGCTCAAAGCAGTAAGGAATTTCTTCCCAATATCTGATCTAAATCCACCCTCTTTGAGTTTAAAGCTATTCCCCTTGTCTTATCCCTACAGACCGTTGCAAAAAGTCCCTCTCCATCTTTCTTGTAGGCCCCCAGTAGGGACTGGAAGTCTGCTCTAAGTTCTCCCCTGAGACTTCTCTTCTCCAGGCTGAACAAGCCCAACTCTCTCAGCCTATCTTCACAGGAGAGGGGCTCCAGCCCTCTGAGCATCTCTGTGGCCTCCTCTGGACTCACTGCAACAGCATATGCCAAATAGTAAGGCAGTATTGGTAAGCAGGTAGGGGTTTTAGAAAAAGATCAAATTTTCTTTAATAATTATATTAGATTAAAAATAACACATTCTCAAATGCTCTAGGCCCTGCCTTACAGAGAGGTGTGCTGGTTTGTATCCACCATGCAATAGTGTAGGTTTAGCTGTGCATGGATCTCACATCCTTAGCCTGCCCACAAGCTGGGCATTTGGATCTGTATGAGACCAGCGGAGTGCTTGGCATTTTCCCACCCCTGAAAGGGGTTTCAATAGGTTTCTTTTAAAACTAGACTATTCCATTTTTACTAACTCAAAAATACTTAGCATAAATATTTATAATATTCCCATATGAGTCATAAAAAATAATATGCTATGTATCATTATAGGAACATCACTGACAAAAAATATGCAACCCCTGCGCTCCTATGTATGTGCTTCTTCCACTACTCCAGCAAGTTCTGAGCATGCAAGTAGTTAAACTGATTTCTACTCAAATAATTAAAATCAAACATCTGCTTAAATCTCAGTTCATGATAGTACTATTGGCAATGAAGTGGGGCTGTGGGAATGCCAGTGACTTCTTTGAAGTAGTCACATTGTTTACAAGTTGCAAAGAAAATTAAAAGTACTTTGGTTCTAAAATACAATTCTCACTTTATAACTTATTGCCTCACTGAAAAACACTGCCCTGCTGTGCATCAGTCTCGTTTCTAATCGTGGACCTTTCGTCTCTCTTATTTTGCTCCCAAGATGCTGGTCTTCTTGTACAAACTCTAAAATGTCCATATTCCATGAGCCCTTAAGGCATAATATTTATAGATCAAATATCAGCATCTTCAAAATTACAAATGAATTATTTATTGTACATGAACCCATCTGCTGTTCTCCAGCATCATACAGGTAGCCTGAATGTCGGAGATGAAGCTGTAATGGCTTTAATGCTATCCAAACATTAAATTAATGATGAAGGTAATCTCTCCAGTGCAAGCTAATGAAGGGCTTATTCTGAAATGTTTGCTTAAAGGTTTATAAGCATTTTAAATCTATTGTATTTTAAACTTTTGCATGGATGTGATGCCGAGCCCAGGGGGATGCTTTGCACAGTCTCTGTAAAATTATTTAAATATGAAATGCCTATAAATTTCTGGGCAATATTTGAAACACTATTCAGGGCAGAGGGCAGCTTTGTGAACCTGAGCTACAGAGGGGCAGCATGGCGATGCTTCAGCAGGAACAGTGGGGTAAAGAGATACTCTCGGCTACCAAGAGGCCGAGTGATTCTGTCCACTTCCCAGACCTCTTCCTCCTGTGCAGCCTTTGTCCTAGCGTTATGGAGCATCCCGACCCTCGGGAACGCTTGCAGGAGAGAGGAAGATAAGACCACCAGCTGCAGGCTTGTGTTCAGGGCTGAGTCGAGCAACCAGAGCCGTCCAACCATGTGGGGATGACTTGATGTTACCAGTGGGTGTCACTACAGACCGTGATTTGGAGACCTGCTGGTCTGCGAGCCTGGCATGGCAGGATGAACGGGAAAGAAATGACACTTTGTTTTACCTGTGTATATTTTACTGCGTTTCTAAACAGGCCGTGAAGCGGTTTTTGAAACAGGAGTGCAAATGTCACGGTGTGAGTGGATCATGCACTCTAAGGACCTGTTGGCTGGCCATGGCAGACTTTAGGAAAACGGGAGATTATCTGTGGAAGAAATACAATGGAGCGATTCAGGTGGTCATGAATCAAGATGGCACGGGTTTCACTGTGGCTAATAAGAGATTTAAGAAGCCAACTAAGAATGACCTGGTATACTTTGAAAGCTCTCCAGACTACTGTATCAGGGACAGGGATGTAGGTAAGCCTCTATCATTACACCTGAATGGTTTTATTTCAGTCATTTGTACTTTGAAGGTCAAAACTTACTATTGAGTGTGTGTGTGTGTATGTGTATATGTATATGTAAATCCATGCATGTAAGCAGCAGTAAACGGGCAGGAACATATTTTGGAAGGCCAGTTCTTTACAAGAAGAATAGCTCCTCGATACCCCTAAATGTAAACCAGCCACTAGTTCTAGTACAATGCAGCAGTTTCTTCCAGGTGCTAAGGAACCCTGGAGCTGCTGCAAGGCAAAATCTGCTTTCAGGACAAGTTTGAGTTCTGCTCTGGAGGCAGGTCCCTGCTTTACACAGCTTGTACATGCTTGTATCCCACAGCTCACTCCAGAGCTGCCAGGTGTAACTACATCAGTTCCAAGTCTGTGATGTCTCTATGTCCCCTTCTATCACATTTCTTCTTGTCCATACTGTTATACTACTGCTGCAGACATCCAAGAGACCAGTGTCCTCTTCTATCTGCTGCTGAGTGTGGACCCCATAGTTTCAGACACAGCTCTCCTCATGGATAATGTAGGCGGTGCCACTGTCAGTGTGTGGGACAGGGCAGCTGGAGGACATGCAGGTGGATGAAAGGATAGAGGTCATTGGGGCACAGCACACTGCATCGAGTGACACAGCCCTTTGAGAGACAGTGTTGGCTCCATCCATGATAACCATCACATTTTCTGAAGAGCTGTGCCAGCTTCAGTGGGAAGAGGTAAAGTTTCAGGGCTGCTGTTCACACAGAATTTTTTCTGCTTTAGTAGTTTTCAAGAGAGGCACACTTAACAGTGTCACAGGATTCAAGGAATTGCCAAGCACCAGGAATCCTGATGTTGGTTCTTGACCCCCGTATAGTATTTTCTGAGGTAGCCATTAAGAACTAGCAACTAGATAACCAGAAATTTGGAAAAGAGAGCCAGGCTGAGTAATGTACGAGGGGTTGTGGAACTAATTAATAGGTTGTATAACATACCAGATTGCACCCTGTATGACATATCTGTAAGTATCTGGATAGCAATGCAGCTCAACTCCTTTTGGCATTGCTGCATATTTACAATCCAAGTTTACTTGGAATAAGCACTGAAAAACAACTGCACTCAAATAAGAACAATATGTGAAATCCTGGTCATGTACTGTTGACTTCAGTGAGCCCAGAATTTCCTCCAGTACACTTATGTTGTACAGTGTTTCTGGTTAGTTGAGTAGTCAAGGTAATTTTAAATGTTATTTATGGCTTTTGCAGGTGATGCTTATTACCTGCACAAGTACGTATTGTTCCTTGAATAGTGGTTGATCCTGTAAAGTCTAATACTTTAATCCAAGTGAATAAATGGACATTCTGCAGCACTGTGCAGGGACTAGCTTTGGAGATTAGGATTTATTCAGAATTTGAAGTTGCCTCATCCATTGTAAAACCCGTGCTTTCTTTACCCTGAAAAGGAGAGCCTGTACATGAACCACTTTTATGTCAAAAAGCCATTTAATAATCTCTTTGTGCTGAACCTAATCTCATCTGTCAGCCTTGCTGTTGTGGAGGAGAGTGGGCATTTTTCATTGCAGCATGTTGCATGCTCTTGCCTGATGCTGTCAAGCCTGCCCAGAGATGGCAGACTCTGACATGTGCTTTGGCTCAGCTCGAGATAAGGCTGTGGGTGAGGCCGTGTTTCTTCACTGCCCAGAATTCAGAGAATGTGTCTGCCTGGAAGAGTACATTTTTGGCAAGCTGCTGTAAACCTTTAGTGGGATGTGGGATGTCCTGCTGCCTGCATGGAGCAAACAGAGAATCTAAACCTGATTTGGCTTTGAAAGAGGTTATTTCTGCAGCTGAGCAGCATTTTTTCTTTATTACCTTTGGTTTTTCCTCTCGAGTGGTCCAGAGCGTCAGCCCTGTTAAATGACATGAAATTAAATGAGATTACGGAAGTCTGAGTTTGGAAATAGGTGGGGAGCATCTCAGCATCATCTAAATCTAACAACCCAGTACTTCAGTATGCCCTTGAATACAGTTGTGCCTTTCATTTTGGGGGGAATTTAATTGATTTAGTGCTTCCGGAAACAGTCAAACAAAAATCAAACAAAGTATCTGGGGATTGGTTAGTACTGGGACTCAACAAAGGATTCCAGAGTAAAACTTATGAAGCATCACGACTTGACCAGGAGACAGCCTCACAAACTGTAAAATGACCAAGACAGTGTCCTTTGTGGCTTGTGTAAAGTAATTTATTGTGGCTAGTGAATTGAAGGTGCTCAGTGCCTGTATCATCAGTGTCCTAACCGAAAACCCCACATACTTCATCTTCTGCCATAGGAGCTTTTAGCACTGGTTCTTCTTTCTGGTTGGCAGGCAGGCACTGGAGGGTCCTGGGGCTGAATATACCCCACTGGGTCTGGCAGTATTTGTAGGGGAGTCAGCTGGACCTATTTACATGGATCACCCCTACAAGATGAAGAATGTGGTATTAATATTGCATTTTCCTGAAGGAAAAGAGGAGTTATTGATTTTGAGAGAGATGTAATATATGGAAATCACTGCTAGCATCTCAATAGCAAGAGAACGCAATAACCCAACCACCTCTTGTCTGGCATTAAGATTTCAGGACTTGCAGAAAAAGGCCAAAGGAAGATTATCAGAAGTGTTCAGAATTCATTCAACTCTGTTTATGTGGATGCTGAAAGAATCTTTATTCACAATTTTGTACTCATAATCTAATAGAAACAGAGGTAGCGCATCCAAGATGGATACGAAAACCTTGTCATAAACTTACTAATTTTGCCACACTTTGCATGGTCTTCTCTTACATTATCATGAATTCCCAGCTCCCCAAACCAATGCAGAGTAGTCAGGAGTGCACAGGGGAAGACCTGTTAGAAATGATAAAGCTGTGAAGGAAACTGAAATGATGCCTATGCAAGCAGCAGTCCTCATGTTGTACATACTGTCTTACACTGAATGCATTACTTCACCTCCAAAATACTCTGAAAAATACCTCTTGCTCTTGTAAGCTTCAGTCAGTAGCAGTTGGAGTTTCAGAAGATCGCTGTCTGACCATCCACGCGAGCTGGGTTGATTGAAAGCTGTTGTAAGTTTATCATGCTTTGAATGTACCTTTGGGTAAGTAGAGACTGTGTTAGGTATAACTTAGAAGCTGTAGCGTGGGCATCATCAGGTTGCTTGCCAAGCCTTCATTACAGGCTGCTGTCCATGCATACTGTGAAAGCAGAGTAATGTCTTCCTGCAAAAGAAAACATTTCAGAACAAGTTTATTAAACATTCATTTGTACAAACATCTCCAGGCAGTGTTCGAGTGAAGCTTCTTCCTGCAGGGAGCCCCCACCAGAGTGTGCAGAGCAAGCTGGGCTCAGCTATGTGTGTTGAGGTGGTGCATATGAGCGGGGAGGTTGTGTCCCCAGGCCTGGACACCAGAGTGGAGGTGGTGGGCGAGTGGCAGGGTGGCGTTGGTGAGCGTGTGCTGACTGTTCACAGCTGTTCTGGCAGCAGTGAGGCTTTGGCCATGTGGAGGTGGTGGAGCAGAGGCAGGGCACATCTATGTGTAGATGATCTTGAGTTGTTCCAGCAGTCCTTCAGGACTTCCTGTAAACTCATGTGCCATGTGCTTTAAGTCATCTGCAGGTTTCTCCTGATGCTCACATTGTCGTGGTTTGGGCACTTGCAATGCCAGCGTCACTGCCTCTGCCTGTGCGTGGGGTGGGGGTCATGTACCTGAGTTGTGGTGGCTATTTTGTGTCCCCCCAATAGGCATCTGGGGTGTTGTGATGGTGTTTGAGAACCCTCCATGCCTGCTCTTGTGATGGAGAGCACTGTGGAGATACATGAGCAGCGCTACAGGCAGCCCCTGGAGCTGCGTAGGGGGTGACAAGCAACATGCCCAGGGTCTGTTGCTTCCCTTCAAAGCTGGGCCCTTCACAGCATTATTTGCCTGTTAATTTATTTCCCCTGCTGCCCAACATAAGCCATTTGCTGCATTTTTGAGATGAACGGGACATAGTCCAGAGCGAAAGAAAGGTGGAAATTCAAGTATAGCCTGCAAATTACTGGTGCTGTGCAAGATGTGTTAGTGCTTGAGGTATGTAACCCACGGAGGGAAGCAATCCTGATCTATGTTAGAAATTTCTCGTTGAGATTAGCTACATACAGGCAGTTCCTGTATGATTCTTGGCCTGTATCTCCCCCTTTACACATTGCAAACTTGTTGGGTGCGGACCCAGCCCCGTGAAAGCTGACAGTGGAGCTCGCGATGACTTCCATCAGAGCAGCTCTCCTCCAAGCACTGTCTGGCCAGGGAGCAGCGCAGTCCCCCAAGAGCCACTGGGAGTGGAGAGGTTATGAAAGCCTTCAGTGTAGTTGGAAACTAGAATGAGACACATCTTCACTCTAAACTGGATCTATTGCTGGCCTCGGAAATCCCAGCCCCTCCAACAAGGCTGCTGCCGGTGCACGCTGCCTGTTCTCTTACGTGGAAGCTGCTTTTTGTTGTTGGGGGGTTTCACTGTTTCATTTTGGTGTGGTTTTTTTTTAGGTGAAAGTCAATCAACTTTATTGCTTAAAATCAGATTGTTAATCAGTAGAAATAGAAGGGAAATTCTTGAGTTTTAAGGGAATAAATACATCTTAGTGTGTTAGGGTGGGAAAAAGATGTTTTTCAACTTACTATATGTTTGCTTAAGAAAAAAACCTGTGCAAACCAAGAGGAAAGAGTTTGATGTATGGGCCGTAAAGTTGGCAGTGTTAAAAGCTGAGGATGTTTTGGCCTCTTAAAAGCTGAGTAGGTGTATTGCAAAGGTCAGAAAACTGCCTTGTTTTGTTTGGTGTCTTCTGCAGCCTTCATCACCTGGGCATCTGAGTGCCCGCTGAGGAGCACTGGCTGCTCGCTTTCAGTTATTGCTCATTTTCCTTCTCATGAGAGAAGCTGCAGAGATGCTAAAGATGCTGCCTGAACTTTAAGCAAACATCAGTTTTGCTCAGAAAATAAACCTTTGTATGAGCCTGCTTTCCCTTCTGTCACATTCTGTGGATAACTTAGTCTCCTCTCCTAGTGGCCCAGTAGATGTTGATGCATTGCGGGCAGTATCAGATGGTACCAGGTTCTGACTCTGTTAGCAGCTGAAATCATTTTGCATTTGAAGTCAGTGGTAAAACTCCTGTTGAAACCAGTGACTGTCTCCTGCTGAGGTTCTCCTTCACTGCTGTGCTGTTTCCCCAAACATCTGGAAACGAGAATTTTGAGCTGGAAACTAGCCTATGCCTCAGCTGAGGAATGTGGTCAGACCTTTCCAGGGCAGCTCCTGCAGGGTGTGGGGGGGCTGGGGTTTTCCATCACCCCCTGCACCCAGGCAGGAGGTGAGCTGAGGTGGAAAGCAGCTTTGCTGTTCCTCTGATGGAGAAATGACGCTGGTCTGGCCACTAAATGACAGTGGCACAATGAAGGATCCATTGAGTGACCAGCTTGTAGCACACAAACCACATGCAGAGAGTGAAACACCCAGTGTTTTGACATCTACTCCAAATCACAGTTGGAGATAATTGTCCTGGGTGTGCTGCATTACACAGCCCAGGCACACCAGGACATTGGGGCTGGGCCTTTGTTCGTGGGGTAAAGCAGGAGGCAGAGCAAGGGAGCTGGAGGGGAGCGGTGCAGGGAGGTGAGCAGGAATTCACACTAAATTCCTGATGTAGAACATTAATCACAGCAGTGGCAAGTTTTGCCTTTGTACTTTCCTTTTGGTTTGAGCAGAGGACAGGACAAACACCTACAGAAGTGGTTATTCAGTGGTATTTTGTACAGTCTGTGATGCAATGGACATTGCTTTGGGCTGACAGAAGCACCAGCACTTATATTTAGATGCCCCAGCACTCTTCACAGCATCGTGGATGGAGGAGAACACGGTGGCTGAGAAGCAGGGTTTCGTTTGTTTTCTGCCACAGGGTTCCCACGGGACCACAGACGGATCATGTAGCTTTGCATCCTCCTGACCCCTCAGCCCATCCCTAGACTGGGGGCACCGGGGATCACAGGAAGTCTCTCTTGCCCCAGTGTGGAGTGATTCCTAAAAAATGATATGGGAAGAGCCTTTGGCATCACCGCTTTGCCTGTTGTGCAGGTTGCCAAGGTGCAGCTGGCCTTGCAGGGATAGCTGCATGGCAGAGGGCTTGCTAGGGGTGATGGCTGCTCATGGTGGTACTCCTCCTCTGCCCCAGGACCTTCTGCATGAGATCCAGGCACCAGCACTGGCTGTTGGGACAGGAGACCAGGAGTTACTGCTGGTTCCTTGGTGCAGGGTGAGCCCAATGCAACGTCACTGGTTTTTACATCCAAGTGAGGTGCTCCCCAAAATAGCAGAGACGTTAAAGCACCGTTCAGCTGCCTACCAAAGATGTTACATAGAGCGACAGTCCTTGGCAAGAGTGTGAGCAGGCTCGGATCCACAGGCCATCCGTGATTTATCAGGCTGCAGGAGCAGGAGCCCATCTCTGGCTCTGTTCAGCTGTCTTCTCCCGCCGCCTTTTCCCTCTTGGGTGGCTCAGCAGGTCTCTGCTTGGCTGGCACAGCAGCACCTTTGCAGCTCAGGACCCTTGAGCTGGGGCAGGTGGCCATGCAACACCCTTCTGCTCTGCCCAGAGACTTCCTATTGAGGCTTTCCAGATGTATAGTTCTACTCAGTGAATATTTGAATATTTAAATAAACACAGGTGTAGAGGTTATGGGGGAGAAGGCTGAAATGCCTTCCAGGGATTCAAACACTCTGAGCAGCAGCCAAAGCCTGTCTTAGATGCAAGTACCATGATCTGAGAAAGTGACTTTACTGAAGCCCATGAGACTACTCACTGCCTCAGTGGCTGGACTCAGGCCTGAAAAGACATGAAGTGCTGTAGAGGATGGAGAAACAACAAATACTGGCGTGTTGAGAACTGCTTCAATACAACAACATCAGTGTATACAACCAGAAGGACACCATAGGGGAAAAAAAAGAAAATTAGAATTTATGAAGCTTAGATATTTAATAATTACAGCTTAATTATAGCTTAGGGTTTTCTAAGATGGGTTTACTATCCTCACTCATGCAAATTTCAATTAATGTCTGCATGTACTTTTTTCTTTGAGAAAGTACATTGTTGAGGTTTGATGTACTTTTGTGAATGCGCTTTGTAAAATGTTTCCAGTTGATTTTATGAGCACAGTCAATATTTAGGGAATCCCATTTTGGCCAGCAACATAAGAATGGGAGCTATAATGGGGTCTAGGGAAAATGTCAGAGCAAGTTAATCTTATGGATATACCTGAAATTGATTTATATTAGCAGTACATAAGAAATTAGATAAAGCGATGAGTATTCATAATTTTCAGATTGGTACCAATAATCTGTCAACAGCTGTGGTGTAGATACCCTAAGATAAGCTTGTGTTAGATGAGCAGCTGCTCCTATGTGGTTCAGTTGCTGTTTGGACCATGACATGCCTTGAAGAGCCATTTTGTGCCACATGGAGGTGGGCAGAGGCATTTCAGCCACTCCAGAGAGGTTTTAAGAACATGAAGAGATACCCCACTTCACACAGCCCTGGGGACTGGCTGCACAGCTGCCTGGGGGGTTGGGTATCTGCTTGCTGGAGAGGACAAAGGTGCCATGTGGAAAGACGACGCAAAACATGGCGATACTAACAGAATGAGGCAGCACTTTGAAGTATTGGGTCCATTTTGCACCTTCTCAACTCCAGACCTGATTTCTAGGAGAAATTTGAGAGCAGTTTTACCTTATTATGGGCATTTATAGGATCATAGAATAGTCTGAGTTGGAAGGGACCTTCAACGGTCATCTATTCCAGCTCCTCTGCAATGAGCAGGGACATCTTCAATAGGTCAGGTTGCTCAGAACCACATCCAGCCTGGTCTTGAACGTCTCCAGGGATGGCACATCCACCACCTCTCTGGGCAACCTGTTCCAGTGTTTTACCACCCTCATTGTAAAGAATTTCTTCCTCACATCCAGTCTGAATCTCCGCTCTTTTAGTTTAAAGCCATTACCCCTCATCCTATTGCAACAGGCCCTGATAAAAAGTCTCTCCCCATCCTTCTTAGGCCCCTTTAAGAACTGAGAGGAGAGGCTGCAACAGGGTTTCCCCAGTGCTCTCTTCTCCAGGCTGAACAACCCCAAATCCCTCAGCCTTTCCTCATAGTGGAGGTGCTCCATCCCTCTGATCACTTTCGTGGCCCTCCTCTGGACCCTCTCCAACAGGCCCGTATCTTTCCTGTTCTGAGGACCTCAGAGCTGATTGCAGTACTCCAGGTGGGGCATCACTAGAGCAGAGCAGAGGGGCAGAATCACTTCACTGGGTTGATACTGAATCCCGGGAGATGTGATGCTGAAAGATCAAATACACTGCAGGTTATGTCTCCTACCCTATTTCATGTGTTCTGTCCTTCCCTAAAGCCTACCCCCTGACCTTCGCTGCGCTCCCCTTGCAGGGTCCCTTGGGACAGCCGGCCGAGTCTGTAACCAGACGTCCCGCGGCATGGACAGCTGTGAGGTGATGTGCTGCGGGAGAGGCTACGACACGTCCCGCGTCAGCAGGATGACAAAGTGCGAGTGCAAGTTCCACTGGTGCTGCGCTGTGCGCTGCCAGGACTGCCTGGAAGTGGTCGATGTTCACACCTGCAAAGCACCAAAGAGCGCTGGCTGGATCTCCCGTACATGATGCGCAGGCTACTGGTGCTTGAGGACCACAGCTCTTGCCCTCCCTGTCCATGCAGGGAATATGCCAGAGGTCTTCTTTACTTTTACATCAGTTTTGCCTTTGTTTTTCAATGCACAGAAGCTGTTGAATAATTAATACAAATTCTGCAGCATTTGCTTCCCATTTCTGCGTGACAGTGCTGCTGCTGAGTTGTCTCTGCATAAACTGATGCAGCTCTGGAAGGATGTATTTCTGGCAGGACTCTTCTGACTGACACTCAACTCTCCTTCAGACTTCTTGTGGCAATCCGTTCCTGCCATGAGGAACACAGTGAGATACAAAGATGGGGCATTTTGTACAAGACCACCATCAGCAACTGCATGGGCTGAGCTTGCTCAAGCATCTTCCAAAGGATCTCGTGCTGGTCACAGTCACGTCTTGGATCCTGGAGTGCTCAGGAATTTGAGCACCAGTTGGCGATTCCTCCATGAGAGAAAATCTGGGGCCAGGATGGGTGAAAGGCTTTACTGGAGGGGTGTTTGTCCATCCCCACTGGACTGGAGTTTGCAGTAATGTGGCCACCTTGGGCCAACCCAGCCACCATTAGCACACTGTGGCTTCCCGTGGGGCAGAAATTGGCCCATGGCAAAAAGCAAAGGAAACTGCAGGAGATGTATCCAACCACAACTCTCCCATAAGCTATTAAAAAGTCAAAGCAAATGTCTTAGTTATATATTTGTGAAAACTTCCCTTAAAAGTTTTTAAAAGGCCATTAATATTAACTGCTGTGGTTTTTGTCATCTGAAGGATCGAAGCAATTTGCTTTGCAGCTTAGTGAGAGCTGAGTATAGCACACTCAGCTACCAAAGGGTGAGGTTTTCTAGTTGTCACTTACTGAATAAGCAGAAAAACATTTGCATAAAGCTGATGGAGAAGGAAGTACCTTGTCTCAGTAATGATTGGGTTTCTAAAGAATCTGTTGACTTCTACGTTCTTTTAAATTTAATAAATCTATTAAATGTGTTCAAAATTATACTTTTGATTCAGATAGGCACAGCTAAACAAGATTTTCCCTGAATGCCTTCTGCAAAGACTTATGCCTATGATTAAGGGTGCACTGGCCTTCGATGGAGGCGGTTACAGGTTGTGCCAGGTCTATATGCTGGGCTGGGATCAGCATAAAAAACAAATTACTGGAACGATGTGCAGGATCAGGAGGCTCAGAAATCACAGCCTCACTGGGGAGGAGCTGGGTCAGACAGGGGACCAGCTGCCTCTCCTCTCCTCTCCTCAGAGCAGAGACCAGCAAATGCATTGGGATGAAAGACGTGTTCTCTGCCAATCGGTCTAATAAAGCTCTGGAAAAGTACCAATGAAGTTCAGGAACAGGCAAGCTAATGAAAAAATAACATAGGAAAAGGAGGTTGAATGGGTGACAGAACATACTGTAGGTGCAGGTAAATTTTCTGTATGAAAATGTAAAAAGATTCGAGGAACCCTAACAGGTACAAACAGCACGTGAAAAATACTATACAAGTAGCATACCATGGCAATAATGTGAGCACTCTGGTTATGTTGGTTTTTGAAAAGGAATATCTAAAAGGAATGCACTTTTACATTCACGGGCTTGAAGGAGCAGTCATTGACATCTGGAAGGCTCTGGAAAATGTTTGTGTCATTAAAATGGGTAAGTCATCTCCAGAAGGCACTGCTGGCATTAAAAAATTAGGAGGGTCTAGAAAGGTATTTATTTGGACAGTAAGGTGATGTTTCAGTTACTGTATATGGCGTTAATGCCATGATCATGGCTAGAAGTAAGAATAGTCACAGTATAAAGTAACTGCTGGTAGGAACAGCCCTATCAATGTGTACAGTGTGTGCAGTACACACACATACAGTGCAGGTGTATATATGTGTACACACTTATTTCAGTGGTTATACTGTTGGCCTCACTACTGCTGGCAATTCTGGCTCTGGGCTGGATGAGGAAAATTTCATACCTAGTTGTATTTAAAGGTGAGCTCCAAGGAGGCTGTTTATTAGCATTTCATTATGAAATTAAATCCACATGTAGTTTGCAGCCTGAGCAATATCACACTTAAGCCTTAAAGAACTTAAAAGCAGTATAACAACTTTTATATATATATTTTTTTGTGGCGGCAGGCTTTTTTGAAAGATCCAGGGACCCTTTGAGGAGTCTATAAATACCCATGTAATAAAGCTGAAAATATTTCAGTGTTCTGGGAAAAAGGGGAACTCGTTCCAGGCAGTTGAGTAACGCGCAATGAAATCAGATAGCTTCTTAACTCCATCATTTGATTAAGACACCAGAAAACAAACCCACCTCAATTCTGCAGTCTCAGGTAAAATGTTTTGTGGTCATTGTATTAAAGGTGCAACTTCTATTCCCCAGCATGGTCCTCGTCCTCCCCCAGGTGCATCTTCTTGATCTAAATGTTCCCCCTGGTCTCAGGGGCTTGAGGTTCCTGAAGGCTGCTCTTTCCAGTAAAACCAGGCAGATGGTGGCGTTGAGTCCTTTGGCCTTTTTGATGTCCTTCCTGATCAGACCCCTGCCCCATTTGGCAGCAAGCCCTCCAAAGGTGCACACAGCAGGCTGAATGCTGCATTTCACACAAGTGCCATATTCATAAGCTGCAGTGAAATGCCTCCACCAAACTCCCTTCACCAGAGCAAAACGAGGATATTTTGCAGCACAGCAAATGTGTAACTGTTGAGCTGTCCAATTAGTTGATTGCTTGTTTCTTTCTATATTTATTTATCTATCTATTTTTAAAGAGCTCAAGGTAGACTTTCGACAACATTCCTGCTGCTTCTTCCATTACAAAAAGTACTTCGGATAGCTTTTGCTATTTCTTAGTGGGAAAAGATGCTCGGGGATGTAAATACTGCAAGGAAAGGTACCTCCTCGACCTTCAGCTAACTAAATAAAGGAAAAAGGGGAAAAATCCCCACAAAGAAACAGAAATCAGGCAATGCAAATGAAATAATCTTGTATATTATTCTATGGAATAAATTGACTCATGTATTTAGTCATGAAGAGGAAGCAGCTGTCCCTAGGTGGACACTTCATTGTCAGAATAACACTAGCTGAGGCAAAAGGTTGTAGGATTATTTTTGTTTCAAATATGCAGTCCAGTTTTCTTGGGGGACTTCCCTTTAATTTGCTCCATGAAATCAGAATCTAGCAGTGCTCTGCAATGCCAATAGCCTGGCAAGCTTCTGGGATTGCTCCCTCCCCACTATTTACTTTTGTAACAAACTTTACCCCATAAAGCCTGTTGAGCTGTTTTAGGAGAAATGGAATTTTCTTTTACTGCATGGGAAATGGGGAATGACTTTTAGGAATGGGGGTGTATGTTAGGGCGCATGTGTGTATTGTTGTTCAAGAGACTGTTGTGCTGCTTCTATGTTTCCTTCAAAACTATCTAAACCCAATTGGTGCACCTCACTCTGATCTCCCATTGTGTGCGACCTTCTCTGCAGATGTGAGTTAGAAACAAAACACTGCACTTCTTGTACTGGCACAGCAGCTGAAGAGCATCCAGCCTGGATGCCCAAATCACACCTACGTTGAGCAGGCAGCTGGTGGTCCCTGCCTGCAGGCTTCATGCCCAGCCTCTTCTGGGTCTTGGTGTATGGTGGCAATGCGGAAATTAATCTTGTACTGGGGATTAGTGAAGATCTGGGGCTGAGGATGGTGCTTTTGCTAGGAAAAATAGTTATTAATCCAGTGTGACATCATGAAGTGTACCAAGGCTTGCTCATCTCCATTGGTTTTGTCTTGCACTCTTAGAAAGGGCTACTGCCTCCATGTGCAGGGGCTGGCCACTTCTGATGGCAGAAGTGTATTTGTGGTCACATGTAAGAAGCTACAGGTTTCTCCTGCTCCTTCAAATGACAGACACACTTGTATTATTACCTGAAAACCAGCAGTAGTTCATGGGCTGTAAACATGAACATGGTTTTGTGGGGTTTTTGTACAACAGCTCATTTGCCTGATTGATTAAAGGGATGTGAGTTTATAATGCGAGATTAGAGAAGAGATTCAGAGCAGCCTTGTGGAGAAGGACCTGGGGCTGTTTGTTGGTGAGAAACTGAACATGAGCAGGCAGTGTGTGCTCACAGCCCAGAAAGCCAACCGTATCCGGGGCTGAACCAAAAGCAGCGTGACCAGCAGGTCAAGGGAGGTGATCCTGCCCCTCTACTCTGCTCTGTGAGACCTCACTTGGAGTATTGTGTGCAGTTCTGGTGTCCTCAA
>JAOEHY010040106.1:0-35729 GCA_025447955.1 Psilopsiagon aurifrons | reverse complement strand
TTTGTTTTTAATTTAAAAAAACCAAAAGAGGAGCAACAATAGGTCTTTCAGTGGCAATGAACAATACTTAAATCTCACACTGAACGTCATATCTGAGAGGGGAAGCTGCTCTCTGGTATCTTCAGTCAGAGAGGCAAGAAGGTGCTGATGTCTCTGATGAGTTATTCCTATTGTTAAGGGTTGCCAGAGGAAGCATTTGAGCATCTGGAGAACCTGAATTACCTGTACCTGGCAAACAATAAGGTAAGAGGCTCACAAGGCTTTCATAGTTGTTTTCTAACCAGGTTCTGAAAGTTAAACAAGCAAGTCTTCAATTCTTTTAATAAATATGTGCTACATAAGTACACTTGTGCTAAAGTGTGCTAATACAGGTTCATCTAAGGTCAAGATAATCGGTATGCTTGAAAGATTAGAGGGTACACATGCCAGTGTATTTTGAACACTGATATATGCGTGCAACTGGTGAAGGGTTTCCCTTATATGTGGGGAGGTACAGGGAGCCCCTGTATTTATAAATTACCACTGTCTGCAGTAGGTTTTGGTACAGCTGCATGCAGATGTAGCTGCCTGTATGCAAATAAACTGAGGGGTAATCGTAGAACCATAGAATGGTTTGGGTTGGAAAGGACCTTACGGTCATCCAGTTCCAGCTCCCTGCCATGGGCTGGGACACCTCGCACCAGAGCCTGTCACCCAAGGCTCTGTTCAACGCAGCCTTGAACACTGCCAGGGATGGAGCATTTACCGCTTCTTTGGGCAACCTGTTCCAGTGCCTCACCACCCTCACAGTAAAGAACTTCCTTATTTCCAACCTGAACTTCCCCAGTTTAAGTTTAAACCCATTCCCCTTGTCCTATTGCTACATATGCTTCATATCTCATCAGAGGAGGCTGGTTGAAAAAATTTATGGACAAACACATCCCATTGATCTTTTCATCAAGATTGATGAAAAAGTATCCAGTTTTCCCTGACTCCCATTCTTACTATGTTTGATGGAGATGGGGGATATCCACATGCAGTGTAACTGTGCAAGTTATGAATTTCTTCTTTTAGCTGCAGTGGTAGGAGCTGGATTTCTGTTTTAATGGAGAAGATCCTAGGTGCTTTCCTGTTAATGACCCAAGTTGGAGGTCCTCTTTCCTGTCAAGCTTAGGAAATGAAATAACTTCTCACATACACTTACATCTGGGTGGTTCTCATTATGGCTTTCTTTATCCCCAGTGATTGTCCACAGATATTTGCTACAGAAGAAACTGGGGTGCCACAGAGAAATATAAGTTAGGGTTAGGGTTACAAAGCTTCTTTTGTCTACAAAACCCTTCCATCCCTCCTTCTCTCTCTCTATATATATATATATTTATCTGCTGGCCTGTATATATGTTTTATTATCCTCTTAAAGTCTGTGACCTTTTCATGTTTTGTTATGTACATGAGCCCACATTCAGGTTTCAGTCAGGCCAAGACATCCAGAATCACTCCACGGATTTCTGTATGGAGTGAATTTCTGTATGGAGTGATTGAGAATAGAACCCATTCCTCAGTACAGTAACATTGTGTTCTTTTCTCTCTTTCAAGCACCATTTCCATATAACAGTCTTGGCAGTTAAGAACTCCATAAAAATGAACAAGCCAGACTGTGACTAATATTCCAGAACTTTGTGCTCCAATTTTCCCTGTGTGATAAAGTGTTTGGTTTTTCTGGCTTTACTGCAGAGAGAAAAGGATCCCAAAAGAAAATGCAAACATCAGCAAATGTCAGAACTAGTTATACTGAGAAGTTGTGGATCCACAAAAATAACACATTTCTTTATAAGTCCCAAGCCAGGACAAACCAGATTGGCTTCAAACTGCATCCACTCTGCAGCAGGAAACGTTGCGGATCAAGTAACCGTGGTGTCCAGAGGAGAGCAGGGATTTGCTGGTAGTTTGCTCCTTGTTTTATGGATCATCTTAATGCTGCTTCATCTCCAATTGTGATCCCATCGGATGTAGCTAAATTATCTGCTGTTGAACTAGCATAGGTGGTCAGAGAAAAGAAATAAAACAGACTAGAAGCCTTCTGTGGCTTACAAGTAACAAGTACTTCAAGAGAAAGATGAGAATGAACAGATTCTGTAGTTTCCTTTTTAATTTTTCAGCCCACTCTTGTGTTTTGGATCTATCACATAACATCCACACTAACCCCTGTTAATAGCAGAAGTCTCTTCCACCAAACTGTAGACCAGGTCCCAAGCTGTCATTATTATTTGCTATAAGCTGGTGATTTTGGTGACAGAAGGTCTTGCATTTCCCCATATCCCCAGAGTGATTTGGGATGCATTTGGACCAGTACTTCTGTCAAAGCTTGTTAGAAGCAAGAAAACTTGTTGTAAACTGGCAGTAACTTTTGTATAATCCTTGTGAGTTTGTTGGTTAAGTCATTAGTTGACAGTAGAGAAACACTATGTGCCATATGAAATGGAAGATCCAGCCATAAAGCTGCAAGATAATTGTAGCTGGAGAAACACAGATTGGTACTGATTAGGCAATGTGCTAGACAAAGCTACTCTGTCACTTTACTTTGCTAACAGTTGCAGCAATCCAGCACTAATCCTTTAAGTAGTCAGCCAGTGAGGATCAATTAGTCTCATGACTAAGTGCTGAAATGCCAAAGCAAAGTCGTGAGCAAGTGAAAACTCTTTTGGGATGAAACTTCTCTCTTTCCTCTTTCTTGTGGTTCTGATGGCTCTCATTTCACATATCTGAGCCATGCCCTTTGTTATGAATAAAAGTTATGACCTAATAGACCGTGTTTATGGAGAAAAGCTTTCATGTGCCATTGAGTATGAAAGTGATTAAGTCGGTTTCTTGTGTCTGATTTCCCAATATTATGTCACGGTAGTGTTTTATTTCTGA
This sequence comes from Psilopsiagon aurifrons, assembly GCA_025447955.1. Taxonomy (NCBI): domain Eukaryota; kingdom Metazoa; phylum Chordata; class Aves; order Psittaciformes; family Psittacidae; genus Psilopsiagon; species Psilopsiagon aurifrons. The sequence continues at coordinate 32,834 of JAOEHY010040106.1, read as the reverse complement.
GGCACTGCCAGACCTTCCTAGTCAGAGATGAGTGCCTTTATCCACCTCCCTGAAATCATATCTCCCAGATCAGGAACTGAGAGATTCCCAGCAAAGCCAAGAGCAGGACTGTGGCACCTGTAGCAATATGTCAAGTGCCCGTTGCCACTGCTTACATACTCTCTTGAAACACTGATAGGAGCATGATTTGTGGGAAAGATCTTTCTTGTGTTTGTGACCATTAAACATGCAACACAGCTTAAGGATTGAGGTTTTGGCACAGGTGAACATACAACCCAGTAAATTATGTACTTTAATCTTTTAAAAACTAGGACTGTATTATGAATCCAGTAAATTGCAAGTTCATGGATATAGTCCATCAATTGACACTTGACAAATGAGTAAAGACAGATCTAGGCAACCTTTAGGTAAGTGCGTAGTTCAAGGCTTGGGTTAGGCAGTTCTCCAGTGAAGTGTCTGTTCTCTCACACACTGTTCATCTTTTAAGTATTTCTGAGTTTACAATATTATTAATAACCAAGTGCAGTTTTATGGTAATAAAAACTTCAAAACTAAGTTTCCTCATCGTGTGAGCCTTGCTGTGCCTTGCTGGCTGTAAGGGCTGAGCTCTGCTTCATGCAACAGTGCTGTGAGGAGCAAGCTTTACAGATTCAAAGAATTTCAAGCTAGAATGCTTGATCTCCTCCGTTGCCTAGAGTTTCCCATCTGATCTCAAAGCTTTAAATGACAAAGGATTCAGAATCTCCCTAGAAAAGATGTCCTCTCCAGAGTCTTTTAGAGTGGATGTAAAATGCTGTAAGAGTGGTCTCATTAGTACTAAACTTAACGTCTGTAACCATGGTAATGACACCTGCCTACTGCTGTATGCTCAAGGATCGCGTCTACTAGAGCACTGTGTTAATTATTTGTTTCCCAAGGACTTAATTGTGATGCACAAATCTTTTAGGTTTATGCTTCCCAGAAAGCTCTCCCCCAGCCTGTGTATTATCACCTGTATTCTTGTTTCTGGGTTTGCTGTTAGCAGCCACTCACTGAATGGAGTTATTGTTTTATAGAGGTGCTCTGTAAGACTGAGCTTTTTTGATCATTATTTTTCACTCCACCAGTTTTTTGCTCAGATACAGATGTTCTTAGCATTATTTTATAAAATCACTGATAAAAATAGCAATAGACCAAGAGCAAACACATCAAATCCTCTTGTCTGCTGTCAACTTCTGGAGACAGGACTTTTCTGTATGTTGTTTCTGATACATCACTTGTTTAATGAACAAAGTACCACTGTACAGTAGGTCTTTACTTTGAAGTCCCATTTTCTTATTCCATCATTTGGCTCAGAAGCATTCATGTCCTTTGAGAACCTGAATCCTCCATTGAAAGCATCATCACAAATGGATACAATATCGGAACAGGCATATGAAGTGACACTCCTCCCCTACAGTATACTTTGATAAGAAGGTAAATAGGCCACTCTGAGGTGGGTTGGATTGTTTTGGCACAGCAGGCTGAGGAATTAGGAACAATAATAAGCAAAGTGTTTGCTCTCTGAATAACAGTTTCTTCCACCAAAAAGAGGACTCCTCCAACCAAAACAAACATTCACTTACCTTGGAACAAAAGTCTGTCTCCTTCCTGGAGAGATTAGTGAGTGAGGACAGTTTGTTTTTGTTCATGCAATCTGCATTCAGTTTCATTTATTTTTGTCTGTTTAGAGAAAATAAATTTGCAAGTATTTTGTTGCTGGTCTAATCATTGGTTAAAAGATTTGTTGTATGTAATGGGAATACTCCTGTATCTTTTACAGCTAACAGTGGCTCCGAAATTCCTACCAAACACCTTGATCAGCGCAGATTTTGCAGCCAATTATCTCACTAAGATCTATGGGCTCACTTTTGGACAGAAACCAAACCTGAGGTAAGGGGTCAGGAAGTAGAACAATGATGGTGTTCTGCCACTGCCTGGATGCAGTTGGTGAGCGATAAGAACTATCTGGCTAAACCATGTTATTGCCTACTTATGGTTTTTGGAAAGAAGCTGCCTGTTTGTTATTCTCAGCATGAAAGATCAAATAATCTCTCAAACAAATACATTCCAAGGGCTTTTATTAGCTGCCAAGCCGTTTTCATAGATAAAAATTAAACTGTCTCCATTTTCTTTGTGTGTCAGTTGTGAGTTGAAAAGGGTTTCTCAAAATGGAGATGAAATCCCTAGTTTTATAGTAAGTCCATTCATTTAAAAATGGAATCAGGTTGAGAGTACAGCACTTTGCAGTACTCATCTATATTAAAGCTAAGCAGTTTAGCACCTTCAGAGTGGTTCATACCCTCAGGTGTGGTTTCAAAGGTCTCTCTGCTAGTTTCAGGTTGTGATTTTCTCAGCTCCATCCAGTGCAGCACACTGGCCCATCTCAAATTCAGATGCACATAGATGACTTCTTGTGAGATACGGTCTTTTCCAAAGGTGTTTTGAGTAATCCATAAAGGCACCACAGCATCTAAATCCTGCAAAGGCAACTCAAACTCTGTTGGTAGCAATGTATGCATCCAAGTTGGGAAGCGGTTAATAATAGCTGACCCAATTGAGCTCCTAGAGCTCAGTCTTGTGATGAACTGAAGTTCTTTCCATTCCCACTGAATTCATTGAGAGCTGAATCTACGCTGAACTTACTTGGCCTTTAGTCTGGTAGGCTCTTGGTAGCTGAAAAGGCTGATTTGCTTACCGATTCCTGGCAATCATGAAAGAAGTTAGGTTTATACATGTGTTATTTCTTAATCTAAATTGCAGAAGCTGCTGTGTTTTCATTGTGTATTAAAATTCTTGCACGCTTCTGAAGTGACTTTCACATTCTCCCATACCAACACTGCTTTTACTCAGAATAATAACTCATCGATTTCCAAGATTGCTGGTATAAAACCCTAACAAACACAGTTGTTCCAGTTGGTTTATTTGCCCTCAGCGGAGTTCATGGTCTCAGATGGATTATTTGGAAAGCAAGTTTTTAAGAAAGGCAAATATTTGTGAGTTAAAAGTACAGCTGACCAGGCAGGGTGAACAATATTTTCAGTGTGGCTTTGAACTCCCTGGAGTATGTGATCACATGATTGTGTTTCCGTACTGAGCCTTTCCTTCCTTCCAGAAAGATGTTGCCAAGTTCTCTGCAACTGGTAAAGAATCCAAGATCAGGTTAGAAAAGCACACTTTGACACTGTGCTTCTGGAATTTGAACCTGCCTCCACAAGTTTAGGGGCTTGCTGCATCTTGGGGTATGCACAGGGAAGGAAGAGGTAATCAAAGTCAGTAAACCCCTGTCATTTCTTCTGTTAAAAAGAAGTTGAATGAATTCCTTGCATTGGCAAGCAATTGAAGCCAATGGAAAGCAGGAATAACTTAGTAGGTGTCCATTGCTTTATGCAGAATTAAAACCTGTGTAAGAAAGAACAAATGCATTCTTAAAAATCTGATTGGAGAAACTCTTCCTTGAATATTAAAGGCTAAAAGTAAGAAGAGCAAAAGGAGATTAAGAAACCCTGTTCTCTCAATCCCAAAGGTTCATTAAAACCCCAGATTCTTCCAGATTGAGTAAATCTGCTCTTCTGTCAGTATTCTTTGCCTTTCTGAGTTCCGGGAGTAGAAGAGAAACTGTTTCGGGTTATTTCCAGCTGTCATGGAAACAGAAAGAATGGAAGGGTGAGAGGCATCTCTTTCTTAAGAGATCTGCAGGTTGACTTTGCTCAGATTTGATTCCAAGCAGAAGTTAAAATTGGGGACATACCAATTATTCAGATATGAGTTTTAACCCTCTCGTGTGTAGTCACCACACTGACATTCTGTGTTTCAAAGCACTGCACAATCCCAGACTTGCACTCAGTTTCTTGTTAAGAAGATAAAGCTACATGTGAAATTAGTATTCATGTGCAGGTTTGGATTTTGAATAGAGCTAAATTTCAGAGTACTTGAACCAACCATTGGTTTTGCATCTGTATTCCTTACTGAATTAAAGGGCGCATTCTAAATCCATATTGAATCATCTCAAGGAAAGAAGAAAAGATTGAAATATAGGTTTTAAACAGCCCTCTCATGGTAAACACCCCCCCCCCGCCCCGATCTCACTGTCTGTTTAACTTCATCTTTTTTCTCCTTCCAACAGATCTGTGTATCTTCACAACAACAAACTTTCAGATGCTGGATTACCTGATAATATGTTCAATGGCTCTAATAATGTGGAGATACTCATCATGTCCAGCAATTTCTTGAAGTATGTTCCAAAGAATCTCCCTCCGGCACTATATAAATTACACTTAAAGGTAATGACAACACGGTTTTGTATTCTTTTAGAACTGTGACAAAGTACTGTGTTTGTACAGCCAAGCCATTTCAGTGCACTTGGAAACATTCCCAGGCCCATTGCAAGTCTTGTCTGCTATATCCCCAACAGTAGCTGTCTCCCATGCCCTTGCTTTTTGTTCATAAGCAACAGTTTGTTTTTGCAAAACACTAAGATGCTCAGAGGGAGCAAAATGCTTTTCTGTTTCCAGGAGAATGTGTTGCCAGTGCTTGTGTGGTAGCATTGTTGGCCTCTTCCCTGCATCTAATGATATTAATACATATTATTGCAAGAAGGTAGATCATTCTCGATGGTCATCCAGTTGCTGGCTTCCCAGTTAAGTTTGGCACTGATGATGCTGTTTTCATGACAGCTGCTTGCCCACTGTGTGCTGGCTTTGCTTGCTAAGTAATTCACACAGACTACTGTTTCCTAGCATCAGTGGTTTTTGTTTGCTACCAAACTGGCGATTCAGATGACACAGAGGAAGTTTGGATCGGTGATTCTTTGCTGCTACAACTTCTCCAGCGATAGAGCAATAGCAGAAGTTGCGGTATTAAGTAGTCTCCAGCATTTTTAATTCCATGTCATCTGATTTTGATAAAAACACTTCCTTATGTCTGTGCTAGAGATCTCAGCCTTGTTAATGATGGGAGAGCAGTAGCAGTGGGGAGTCCTGGTTCTACTTCTCCAAGCGCTGACAGCTCCTTGGATGTGTGTAGACTGGAGCCTGTTATCATCCCCTGGACTTAGGCAGTGCTGTGTTGCCTCCCAACTTTCTTTTTCCTTGAGGGTTTCACCGCTAATTCCCATTAAAGTCTTCTAGAAAAGAGGCTTCTCCAGCCGAAGAAAAGTAAAGGCAAACAGTCTGATCCTTTAAATTGCTGGAATTTCTCTGTAAAGTGTGAAGTCAGTAGTCCCCTGCATTGTATTGCCATTTATAGGTGATTATGATCTCCCAAAGGGGTTTCAGACTTTGAGGATTACACTTTGAACTCATATGCTTCCCTGCTGCCACCAATTGTGTTAAGGGCAGAGCAGCTGAAGAGAGAAATGGGCATTTTGTTTTCATGTGCACTGCCTCTCAGTAGTAACATTTACCTTGAAATTTTGACTGAGAAAAAAACAGGACAATGAGAAATGAGAGATGGCCATCAGTGGACCAAGAATGTCCAAAAGGTGTACTTGAGATGTGGCAGAGCTTTGCTTTTTCTTTCACTATTCACTGAGACACTCAGCCATATCTGTCTGTGATGGCATCCACTTTTGATTAGTTGTCACATGAACCCAGTTTGTCAGTCCACCACATTTTTGTGTGTACATGGATTGTGGGAAGTTTGACAAATTCAGTGATAGTGTTTTGTATATCCTTTTATAATTCCTACAGTTTCTGTATGGAATTTCTAAGTGGACTGTTTTGTTCATGTCTGCCCACTGGCTACTCCAGAGTGACACTGAGGCAATAGAAGTGCTTGTTTTGGGATCTACATTGCAGGAACTGCACCTTTTGGAATACCTGGGAGGATGGCAGGTTCCCAGCTCCCAGTTGAATTCTTCTTTATGGTGAAATCTGTCTTAAAAATTCCAGAAATCTTGAGCAAACTCCAGAGGTGGTTGCCTGGATCTCATTATGCATTTGCATATAGGTGGGAAGGCTATGGATACAAAAGAAAACTATCTGGGAGACAGGGGGCAAATTCTAACTTCTTAACCCAAAGATTCCATGGGGAATCAATAAAAGCAGCTTGTAATATTTCAGTCTAGTGTTTGTATTTATTTCTCAAGCAGAATTAGCATGCTCCCTGAAGTATCTTACATCTGGCCCTTTTGAAGTTTGACTGCCTGATGCTAGTTGAGCAGAACCTAAATGTCTTGTGTCGTTTCATGCCAAATAATGTGCTTTGTGCTTCTGGTGGCTCTAGAACAACAAGCTGGAGAAGATTCCCAAAGGAGCCTTCAGTGAACTTACAGGTCTACGGGAGCTATATTTACAGAATAACTACTTGACAAATGAAGGAATGGACAATGAAACCTTCTGGTGAGACTGAGATCTGTAGTTTGTACCTATGTGTCTTCTACCTCCTCTGGTACAGTAGTACATCTGCTGAACAAAGTATCTCTTTTAAAAAGTACATTTCTTAAAAGCTGAATGATGTTACATTTTCCTTTACAAAATCCATATGAAAAGTCTTGGATTCAGATGCTGCCATTCAAAAGCAAGGGTCTGGGTCAGTGGTTTGAATTCCCACTGCAGAATACTTTTATACCAAAGACACAACACTGAACATCAGCCTGCACCATTCCCTGGTTGCCACAGACCCAGTCACACCAGGTACTGAGTGCCTTCTGGGAAAAGGCCATCCAGAACAGGGTTGAAAGCTAGTCTCTGGTCTTCCAAACTAGTCAAAAGTGATGTTACTTGGGACTTTCAGGTTTCAAGGACAGACCATTGGAAGTTAAGGCCAGGTCTTCATCTTTGCTAAAGCCACTTCTGTGTTTGTGGGAAGGTGACTTGAAAGCAGCCACGGGTAGACCGGCAGATGATTGCTGGAGTAGGCAGGGATGCAGTGGTGCTGCTCAATAGCCAGATGGCTGCAAAAGCTTTGCTACAAACTAGTGCAACAGAAATAGCCTTGGTCTGTCCTAAATTTAGCTTGGGACTTATCACTTCAAAAAGTTAACGGTGTCTCCGCCTGCAGTGTGTGCTACCCTTCTTCCCCCTGAATATCCAAGTCACATAATCTGTCCTGCCCATAAATTCTGTAAACTTTTCTAATGTCCAGACACAGAAATGTATCAAACTGTGTTTTCCTTTTCCACTTCCCACTCCCAGGGATCTCCTTAGCAAATTTACCATAGCTGTGTTGTGTCCACCTCCGAGTCATGTTGGACATACCATTTCTGTTAAGATTTTGATAAATAGAGTACAGAAGCTATAGCCAAGGCACCAGTCACGGCAGAGGGGTGGATTTTGCTCCTTGCTCTCATGATACTGACTGTACGCCACAGCGTAGAGCTTCTGAGATGTACCCAAGCGGGGAAAACATTTCAGTTTGCAGCAATGAAGTGCTTTAACCAAAGAGCATTATTTGCTCATTCAGAGCATGCTTGGATAGTCATGAATAGCAGTGTAGTAACCAGTAAGTCATGTCTGTAATGCATTAGTTCTTGCATTTCCTGAAAACTTTCTAGTTGTCTGTAGTGGGTTATGTAGTGCCATGTGCAGATTAAAAGCCTCATTTGAACCAAGAAACTGACTTGAAATTAAAGGGGATGCGGGGAGGGCTCCTCAGTCTCGGCAGATAACACCACTGATCCACATCCAGTTGGTATAAGTGGCTGGTCTGTGGATTTATTTTAGCTTCAACTGAGTCCATGGAATCCAGATTCAGTAGCTTACACAAAGCAGCTCTAGCCCTGACTCACTTCCATAATGCTGGAGGGTCAGGAGAAGTTCACCATCTTAGCCTAGGCCACTGAATTGAGCATTTCTGCTTTTCCTAAGAGTAATATTTTATTATCTGGAAAGCAGACCTTCAATATACACTTAGAGTGACAGAAAGACTCATGCTCAGGGTAAGTTTCTGTGAAACCAAGGGCTAAATTCTGTGTTCTAATGGCACTCCCGCAGCATCTTTCTTGTGGTACTGGTGCACTGAAATTGCTCACATGTTGCTATCTGTGGTGTCAAATGAGAGAAGAGTAGACTGCAAAACTGATCTCAGGTCTCAGCCCAGAGGCAGTCTGGATGTCTGTAGACTCTAGTTGGTTCTCTTGCAAGCGTGGCTGGGGAGCAATGGAAGCACCTAGTCCTAATCCTCATGGCTGCCTGTTTTGCTGTCCACATCAGCCACATTATGAGACCAAAAAGGGTAGCAGTGGGAGCTGTGCTAGATAAAAAGACTCTAAAGCAAAGACTGTAAAATCTATGGGGAATTTGGTTATCGTTTCACCTGACAGAATCTAAATGGAGAGTGTTTTCTTTCCTGCTTTCCCAAGGAAATTGTCTAGTCTGGAATATCTGGATTTGTCCAGCAATAACCTCTCACAAATCCCAAGTGGTTTACCTCGAAACATCATCCTTCTTCACCTGGAGAAGAATGCAATTAAAGTGATTGGCAGAGATGTCTTGACCCAAATTAAGAACCTGGAGTATCTTCTGCTCCACAATAACAAATTAAAAGCCCGAGGTATTCACCCATTAGCCTTCCAGGGCTTAAAGAAGTTGCACACTGTCCACCTGTACAACAACATGCTGGAAAGGATTCCCAGTGGGCTGCCCAGGCGAGTGAAAACACTTATGATCCTTCATAACCAGATATCTGAGATTAACAGGAATGACTTTGCTACCACTTACTTCCTTGAAGAGCTGAACCTGAGCTACAATAAGCTCAAAAGTCCCCAGATCCATCGGGAGGCTTTCCGTAAACTAAGGCAACTAAAGTCCTTGGATCTCTCTGGAAACAACCTCAACACGGTGCCCTTTGGCTTTCCAAAGAACTTGCAGATTCTGAAGCTGAAGGAGAATGAGATAAGCATCATCCCAAAAGGGACTTTGTCTGGGATGACAAAGCTGCGGGAATTATATCTGAGCAACAATAAACTGAAAGTAAATTCAATTTATTCAGGAGCATGGAGAGAACTCAGCAGTCTCCAGGTAAAACATCGCCTTCTTTAATTGTTTTAGTGCTTCTGATGTCCTCGTCTGTCTGCTTATGCCGGGTTGTATGGCACAATACTAGATGTGCTTGGTCCTCATGTTCGGGGCTTGTAAGGGCTATGCCCTCTGTTTCTAGAGTAGAAATGATGTGCTATTGTGCCAGAGGTGGGTGCCTCCCACTTCTGACCAGGATGCTAATTCTGAGAAGTGTAAAAACAGCTTTGTTTTTGAACCCTAATGGTGTCCTGTATTTCTAGATTAGTAAAATGTTGCCGTTATAAACTGAAACTAGGCCTTTCAAATAGCTTGTCTCCTAAAAGATTTAAAATCTGCTCTGAAGAGAGACAGCAGGAGGAAGGAATGCATAAACAAAACCACTCTTAATTCTCAAAGCCCCCACATCAGCTTAAAGTCAGACAGGCCAAGCTGCAGGATTTAGCAGCTGAGCTGGCTAAGGCACCTGGATAGCTGCTGTGAGGCCTGGATTCAGTCAGCAGCCTTCTAATTTGCTTAATTGTTGGAGAAAGTTAAACACAAACCATAAGGCAGGCAGGAGAATCACATTTGTGCTGTGCAGAGCGCCCTTTCAAAGTTGTTTAACTACCTGAAGGATTTGTCTGCATTTCCTTTTAGGCAACAGCCTGTTTTGTGCAGTGAAAAGTATTACCTGTGTCATATGGCAACCATCTAAGGGTGCATATGGTTAGGTTACATATGGTACAGGCAAAGTTTGTACATCTCAGAGCAGACCAGGTAGAAGGGACATGGGACATATGTCACACGGGCTCCTAGTGTGTTCTCAGGTAATGCAAACGTTTATCTGTATGAACCTCCCCCTTTCAGTTGTTTCTGGGAATAAACAATAGATGGTTTTTCTGTTAATGTGAATCAGCAATGCAGCAATAGTATCTATAGAGCTTTTGGCTTGCATCAGCTGCAGATTTGGTCCATGGCTTTAATAATACTTTTTGCATTTGTTTGGTGCCTCACTGATAGGTATAGGGGTGTATGTATGTGTGTGTGCATGCAAATACACCGAAGATGAAAAGTAGCCCGGAATGAAGATGCTTTTGAGAGACACAGATACTGGAATTGACAGGCACTGTCATTTGGGTTGGGTCCTCCTTCAAACAAAAATGGGTCATGAGACCTGTTAGGCAGCATTGGTTGTTGGTGGGAATGACAAGCTCTCATTCTCAAAAGGCCTGATTCATAGTTACTTCATGTTACTTTTATTCTGCTGTCACTCCCTGGTAGTCAGTGTCAGTGTTGCTGTATCAAACATTGGTCCTTCAGTTGTACCTACCCCACTGCAAACCCTGTGCATGTTAAATAAGGTTAAGATAATAGTGCATACTTAAAATCTGATTAGACTAATGGCACATTTTTTTCTGTTGCTTTTTTCTGGAACAGCGTTCCTACTTGTAATTTATTTCCATGATAGTATATTATGAATCTTTTTAATGTTAAAGGCTTAGATGTGCCATTGGTTTATGAGCTGGTGCACTGGGGTGGATTTGAAAACAACACATAAGATCCTGATGGTGCATGTACTTAGCATATGCTTTGGCCCACACTGTTTCCATGGAAATCACTGAAGACTATCTGCAAATGCAGACATTTACATAATTGTTTGCCACATTAGGATTATGTGGGGAATAAACCCACTGAAATCATGACAGTTGTTTGCGGAAGTATAGCTTTGAAAAATGTGCAACTAGCATGTCAGCTTGGTGCAATGAAAATGCTACAGTACAGGATAACAAAACACTTCTACTGATCCATTTTCTTGCTTAAAATCCATGGCCTTAAGTCCTTGTGTTTTCATACAATCTCTGTGTTAGAATATTTGCAGATGTTTTTATGTGTAACTTTAGTCACTAACCTTAGCTAGGGAAGTGTTTGCAGCAGTGTCTTCCAATGACTTCTCATGCAAATCTGAAGCCCAGTCTGCTTTTAATTCATGTAAAGCAGGCATGGGCTAAAGCTTGGGGGAAAAAATGCTGGGACTCCTAAACAAAACAACATTATGTCTCATGCAAAATCATGGTTCTAAATTGTAGTGTAAGAGCAGAATTGTCAAGGCCACACTTAACCTTGATGCAAGTTAAAGGTAGTTTTAATTAGTTTATACTATAATAAATACCTCTTCAGTTTTTCCACCACAAACTCAAACTGCACCTTTTTTCATGGCTGACAATCTTCAATTGCCATTGTACACGCAGTGTTTGTATTTGCCTGACCTCACTAGAAGGGAGAGGTTCTGCAGCAGACTCACCAAAGTGCCATCTGCAAAATAGAGCCTATTTCCAGATGATTTTCAGTCAGTCACAACAAATCCTGGATAAGCTTTGCATAAACATTTCACTTATGCAGTGTTTATGTACTAAGTTTGCTATAAGTGCATATATATACATATAGGTATTTTTATAGACTTACATGGACATGTATATATATATATGCGCACACATATATATAAAAAACAATGGATAAACTTCCAAAGGAGGAGGGGGGGTGTATAGAGCCAGCCTTTGGAAGCACATTTGTTGTCAGATCTCTTTTTGGAGTGCTGCCAAAATTTAAATTCAGCCACTTATTTGACCCCTTGTCTGTTTGTTGCAGTCACTAGACATGGCTGGCAACCAGCTGACTTCTATCCCTTCAGACCTGCCAGAATCTCTGGAGTATCTCTATCTTCAGAACAACAAGATCACAACAATTTCAGAGAGTGCTTTTGAATCCACACCCAAAATAAAGGGGATTTACCTCAGGTAAGGTCAAGTTTCCACTTCAACACACAAGGATTTTTCTTCTTCCTCCACTTTATAATGGTTTACATTTTGGAAAATACTTAAAACCCTAACTTTCAAAATAAGCGATTTTGTTTTCTAGTAATGTATGCTGAAACTGTGTTCATCTGCTCAGAAGAGACGTGGCTACACAGAATAAGCTCTTTCTGTTTGGAGAGTGTGTCCTTTCTGTGCTTGTTAGAATGGATTAGGCATGTTAGAAATTCTAGGGAATTAGTGTTTAACATTATGTCATACTCCAGTATTCAGCTGTGAGCTCAAAGTTTACACTCTGCTTGTAACACTACAGCTTTTCTTGTGTCCTGGATTTTGACAGAATCCGCCTTGAGTGAGTCGTGAATGACTAATCTTGGACCTGTGCACATTCCCTTGACAGTTTTGTCAGAAATAAATGGCAAGTTACAACTTATGTAGCTAAGTTTAGAAGCTTTTCTTTTTTACCCTACTCTGTCAGCTGGATAAGGACTTTGTTTTTATAGGTGACAGATGCAGACCTCTTTTACATACAGTGTAAACTCACAGTAATGTAACTGAGATACATTTAAGCAGAGATTTGTACCACAAGAAGTGAAGCAAGAATCTGTTCCAGTAATATATATAGTTTTAATCTGATTGAGCATTACTGAAAATATTGGTTAGAATTAATCTATGAACCCTAATGGAACATTTCATTAAGCTGATCCAATGGATGTGTTCAAAGAACCTAGGCTGCCTGCTGCACAAGACTAAATATGGCCTTGCTTTGTCTGTATACAGCTAAACTATGCTGAAGAGTTCTGAAGCATACCTTTTTGGATGAACGATTCCATACCAGGCAAATAAAATTACAAAGTCTGGTGTAAATTAGAGCAGTCTGTCTATTCAGCTGCTCACATTTATGAGATTCTAGTGAATGCTTGGATGAAAACCAGAAACCGCATACCATATTCTGTATTTCTATCTAAAGAGAAAAAAAGGAATTTGCAAAACTGTTTTGCTAATGTATTTAGGAGGCAACTCCACCCAAGCTGCATTTCTTAATGGGAGGCTATTAATCACTGCAATGCTGTGAAACAACAATATACATCTGGAATATTAGACAGAATATGATTTTAAGCTTGTTCAAGAGTAACAGACCTAACAGTATAGGTGAGAGCTTCTTGAACTGCAGAGTAGTTCTTAGAAACCCAAATAACAGATGAAAAATTCTTGCATGTTGCTTCATTTCTAAAGGGATTTTTTGTGCCAGGATTTTGAATTTCGTGGAAGTAGAATTTAACTATCAAGGGATGACACTGAATCTCATGAAAAATTAAGTTACACTTTGAAATGTGGGCTATGGAGCAGAAGCCTGTTCTCTCTGCGAAGCAGAAAGCAGAATACCAAGAGAAAGAATTTGTGGGGGTGGAATTCCAGTATTACGATATTTTTCCTTGCAGGATACAGTTGTAGAAGGAGGAAGAAGGGCTGAGAAAACTATGAGGTTTTTGAAAGCTTGGTTAGTGAACTTGAAATCAATGGCAGATTCTTAATGTTTCCCAGTATTTTCCTGCAAGGTCCTTTGTGATGGTAGAAAGTGCTGTCAGCAAACTTTATTCAGTCATTTCATTTGTCTGCTTGCAAATCAGAACCTGCACCGCCTTCCCTTTCCCATCCAGAGGAGTCGGTACTCCTAGAGTGCTGTTGTGAGTCAAATGTAAAGTTAAAAGAGTCACTTGTGTCAGTGTAAGAATGTAACTAAGGTTAGAGTAACTGCAGAATAGTTTCCTCCTACTCTCCACATTTATGTGTTGGATATGAAAATGGGTTTATTTTAACAGGACGGCCCTTTTGTTTGTTTAAAGGTTTAATAAGATTGCTGTTGGAGCACTGAAGGAAAGTATCTTCGATAACCTAAAGCACTTACAAGTCCTAGATATTGAAGGGAACCTTGAATTCAGCAACAATTCAAAGAATAAGGATGACTCAGAAGAGGAAATGGAAGATGAGGAAGAGGAAGAAGAACTGAGATAAAACATGAACTCACACAATCACATCATGTGGCAGGTAACAACTCTAGTTAAATCAAGGACACAGTTCTCAGACTCTTGTTTAAATAATTCCAATTTACAAGTATGATTGAAACATAACAAGTGGGTGTCTGAACCCTGGACTCAAAGACTCCCGCAAAAACATGGCTGGGAATTGCAGAATAAAAAAGGTTGAAAATATGTCATTTTGTAAAATGAAACAGTATATATCTGGTTTTTATCAGAGGCCGTGGACTGTTCATAGTGACCTCTGCTTATAGCTGCAGCAGGCACAAAAGCTAGCTGTGAAAGTCATTATTTTGTAATTCTGATAATAAAAAAAGAGAAAAGGTCTTTAATATTTTTAAGCAACTGATTCAGAAGGAAAACAGAACCAATTGTGAAGCTTACTGAATGCAGAAGACCATGTGAGCTGAAAATGGATTAAAAAATAAGACAAGATTAAAAGAAGATAGACCCATTGGTGTCTGTGAAACATGGCATTAAGATTACAACCTCGAGTAGACCTTATATCACTGGCCACTTGGAGTGGGAAGATAATGCTATACTTGGCATATTTCTTAAGGACATCAACTGCAGGTCACTTTTGGAGACAGTATGTAGGGCTGGATTAATGCCTGGTCCAGAGTAGCCAGTTCTCACAACGGCCTGTGCTTTTTGCTTTTTTGATACGTCTTGGTGAGGGTTCATTGCTCACCTCACCCAGATTCACTGAAAGGCATCTGGACAGTTACAGGTGATTGCTGCTGAATTTGCACTGGTAACTGAGCTTAAGATCTCAGTATTCCATAAGCAATCTGGCCAGCCACTCAGTCTCTCTAGAAGAGAAGAATCTCTTCTCTTTTCAACTGCAGAAGAAAAGGTGAAGGGAGAACGATATTTGAAGACTGTCCAATTTTTTTCCAGAAGAAAAATGGGTATCTGCTTAATGCATCTCTTAAGCATTTTGTGTTCAAAGATGATGAGGTTCAAGATACTACTCTCTACTTTTGGAGGTCTAAATTCTAAGACTTGGGAAAAAAAAAAAGGTTTAAGTTTTTCATTTTGTCTCTAATAAGCATCTTGTGATGGAAAATGACACAAGGAATTGCTAGGAATAGAGCTAATACATTGAAAAGATAATGGAGCCTGAAACAAGCAGAAGTTACTTGGCAAGTCAAACATTAGACCTCCTAGCTGGGCTATATGAAAACTTTGTTAGAGAAGAAATCATTCATATCTGCAAATTTCAAGTACACATCACTTCTTAATCAGTACATCTCTGGTTTAGTTTGGGGCACGTGTAGCATGTCAGCAGGTACTAAGTTTAATATATTCTGAATTCTGTATTCCATTATATAACTGATTTTGTTTTTCTGATTTGCAGGAAAGCATATGGAAAATTACATATATGTCTATGTGTAGATATCTATGCAGATATACTAGAGAACACTTAGCAAAACGTGCAATGAATTATACAGAAACTGTCATGGCACTGGGCCAGGCTTATGGAAGACAATGTGTTACAGTGCCTTACTCGGGGAGAGACCCTGAATGCCTTTCCAAAGCTTCCAAATCATCTTATACAAGACCCAGGATCACAAGGGATTGCTCTGGAACTCACAAAAGCTGGCTTTTGTTTCTTCTGTTTCTCTTCCTTCACTGTTTCCATCTGTAATAACAATATGGGACTGTTTTGAAACATGCCTTCAAAGGCTGTTTTTGTCACTGCATTTTAAATGAACCATATATATGCTTCTTTTCTTTTCCTCCACCCCAAAGAAGCGTTACTGATCAGGAGAGATGGATATTTGCAATAGTTTCATGTGTGGAGCAGTATATGAGACATTTTGGCCATCAAGCAGCAGTAATAATTCTGGATGCAACTATTCCTCTGTTATAACAATGTGTATATTTGGATGAGAAAGACAAAGTAAGGCTGGATCCCATAATATTTTATCTCTACTGCCAAAGCCTGCAGTGTATTCCTGTTTTAGAAAGGTTTTAAGATAAAACAATTGCTCTTGTGAATATATATATATAAAATCTGTATGTCTGCCTTCCATAGCTCTGGTAAAGTTTTTGTCTTGGTGTTGTTTGCCCATGTGGCAGTTGTGTAAATGTCTCTGAAGGTATACCCAGAAGGTTGAGTAACAATATGCAGCTTAATATGTGTGGTAGAATCTTTCACATATTGTAGATCATTCACATTATAAGTCAGAAGTGAGAGAACTAAAGCAAAATGGATAAGTGAGTGTGGGATGTCTGAGGAGAAAGCTGTTAAGTGTCAAGAACAATTTGTTTAGTTCCAGTCTGGAGACAGTACCTGCTGTCATATTCTTTTAAAGCCTCACCTATTTTATGGTGTTCAGTATTCTCAGCTCCTGTTGGAATCATGGAAATTAAAGAAACCAAGATAAAGACCTACAGAGGTACCTGGATAGCAAGTTTCATTTTTTGATTAAAATGTGCTTCGTCTGAGGCAGCTAATCTGCTTGATGAAATGGTCTTCTCTTTTGAGGATTTCTGATTGAACACATGTTGTTTTGCATACTGCATTCCAGGATTTACTTGGAAACACAGTTGGCTCAGTTTTTTAACAGCTGTTTTTCCTGCTGGAGAAGATCTAGTTCCACGCTCTCTCTTTGCATTCCCGTAGCACATGACGGTCATTTCAGGCTGATAATTCCTACCTTAGACAATTCAACACAATCATGAATCACAGAAGGAAAGATTGCTTCCTGAAAAAAACCAAACAAAACCAAAACTTTACCCTAAAAATTGCAAAAATCCCCGCATTTTTTCATTTCCACTATACAGCCAAGCAATAAAATAGCCTTCTAACTGACTTTTGGAGTAGATTTCTATGTAAAATATTTACAGAATACAGCTCAAATCATTTAGCTATCTCCAGCGAACCCCACTGGAAGTTTTGCTGGCCTTTGGTGAAACAGACCAATTTATTATACTCCTGAAGAAGCTGAGAATATTCAGATTTGTAGTTTCATGGAGAACAGTGCAATCATCTTTAAACAGCAGCCCCTTATACTGTGATTCTGTGAGAAGTCAGGTGCCCCAGACTCCCTTTGAATCCCTTTAGAGTCTGATGTGGTAAATTCAGGGGTGAAGGTACATTTTAGCACCTTGTAAAATCAGGCCTGGAATTTCAGGCTGGTACATACACTGCTCAACTTCTTAATCAAGCGACAGCTCTTGCCAAAGGACACCTGCCTGCAGTATGTCCTGTAGGCCAAGCAGAGTTAGGAAACCCTTTTCCAAGTTTATTTCAAACTGATTGCACACCAAATCTGCCCTTTAAATGAGAGAATGGTTTTAGTCAGAGGGAAGAAGAAGAAAGAAGATACCTCTATGCCCCAGTAAAAGCCTCAAAACCCAAGAGGAATGTCTGCCGATTGTTGTTTAAGATATTGATAAGGGAGAACCACAGGTTTCATTCCTCGCTTAGCTGGTACGACATTGGACATAAAGATATCAAACCAAAATGGTAGTTTCTTTCTTTCAGAGAACTATCATGGGAGATAATGAGGAATAGTCAGAAGTCCGCAGGACTAAGCCCACATACATTTATGGCTAATCTGAGGGATTTAACTTTATTAATGCCTTCAGTGAAAAAGCTGAGAAGTTGGCCTCTTAAGCCACAAAGTTGGTCCACAAAGAAACACCACCACCATGGTTTTCATTAACTTTATTCGGTAAATTGCTTAGATTTGTGCAGAATGTAAGGTTCTTCAGGCTGAGATAGATGTATAGATAGTGAAAACTTGAAGTCTAAAACATTCAATTGGCAGCTTTATTCCTAAGCATGCAATTGCACATGCTTTGTATTCATGTGTGGTCAGTATGCAAACTGAGATTTAAGTTTATTTGCTGTTTTAAAGGCCAGATTTCCTCATTACATAGAGTGCTGCAAAAATGGGGGGGGGGAAACGGGTTTTCCTTTTGAGATTGGATGTGATTTTTTACAGCAGGAGGAGTACAAATGCAGCACGTGAGCTATCGAGAACTCAGCAGGTACCAGAAATAGCCCCTGGATAATGAGCTTTGATTTCAGATGGTGGGCACGGAGCCCAGCTGCATCTGCAGTGTGGACAGACCATTCTCCCCTTTAGCCCTTCCTTCAGGCTCCTCACCCCCGTGGCCATCCCCTCGCAAGGACTGAGGCACCCAGTGCGCTTGCCTAGCTCCTGCCCCGTCTGCTCCACCCGAGTTCCTTGTTACCTGGGGCTTCTCAGAGAAAAGGCTCAGGATGACTTTGTTTTCCCTGGAGGTTTCATCTCCTCACAAGGGGGTTCTGCCCCTTTTCCTGCCCTGGGTGCTGGGAGGGGGCTGCCGGGCTCACGCTGGTGTCAGACTGGATGTGAGGGGCCTGTTGTCTTCTGCCCCCCACATTCACAGAAGTGGAGGGCTCCTCCTGCCCCAAATGGGCAAAAAGGCCTCACCAAGGAGCTGGCGCCATCCCGGCTGCTCTGAGAAGAGAAGCGGCCATGGCAGCTCCTTTGTGGAGAGGGAAGCGGAAGGAGGCTGTTTGCTCCTCCAAGATGGCGCCCTGGCACAAGCCTGAGGCCACCCCTCTTCCAAGATGGCTCTCTGTGAGCCCCTCTTCAAGGAACAACAGGAGCTCATGGGTGACCAGCAGCCCTCAGCTGTCAGGAAGGGTGAGTTGTGGGGGACACCAGCAGCCATGCTGCCAGGGAGGGAGGCAGGGTGAGTGGCTGGGGGAGGCCAAGCGCCATTGTGCTGTGGTGAGGGGGCCCCTGCTCTGCCCTGAGGGCCTTGCCACACCATGCTGTTTGGTGTTTGGGGTTTAAGTGTTATGTTTAATGAAAAGGAGGTGCTTTATACAGTGAGTCAATACTCTTCTAGGGAAAAATGAGTTAAGAAGCAAACAAAAAGAACTCCAAAGGAAAACTTTAAAGTCAATTTGAATGGAGATGTGGTGGGGCAGGAGGGAGGCTGCAAAGTGTTCCCTTGGGGCAGTGGCAGCCGCTCCTAACAAAAACTGCAGACTTCTGGCAGCAGCACAGCATCTCTGCAGGTCTGCTTCCCCCGAGAGCTGCCAACTGCCTTCCTCGCAGCCAGCTCTGGGTCAGGCAGCCATAGCTGGGGGGAGGGAAGATTTACTGGATCATCTGAACAAAAGAATAACTGCTCTGGGGAGTTGGAGATTGTTTTTCTTAGCTCCCTCCCATAAATGCTACAGGATTGTCCATTAAAAGGGCAGCTGGGGAAAGGATCATCCAACTCCTCCAGATGCTGAAGAGATGGGCTGGCAGGCCTGCTCCTAAGGCATCTGTGGTACAAACCCTCTCCCCTTCTGCTGCTTTGCAAGATGGATAGAGGGGACTTTCGCCTGAAAAGTCTGAGGATCTGGAGTAGCAGAAGTCAGGTATGTGCAGGAGCGAGGCTGTGGACCTGCATTAACAAAGCGAATGAGAATAGCAAGTGTCCTCCCCCCTGGGACCCAACTGCCATTTCTTCTGCTCCTCAGTGGCCCCAACAGTGGGGAGGCAAGAGTGTCATGATCGAAGCTTCATGGTTGTTCTCTTTCAGCAATGGTTCCTGATGGTTATTTCCCCTCCTCCTATCCCTACATGCCCTTGTAAAATGTTCCTCTGCAGCTTTCTTGTAGGCACCTTTAGGTGCTGGAATGCTGCTATAAGGTCTTGTCGAGTTTAGTTGATGATGCACTTTGTCACCATGTTGACTGAGCCCACCAAAGTTCTTACATATTTTGCTTACAAAAAAAATAATGAGAATAAAAACATATTTCACAAATAATATTTTTGATGGGAAGCAGTCTCTTGGAAAGCTTCTGTGATACAGCCCAATATTCTAGTAGTTTATTTCATTTTATACTGTAGTATTGGTGGCTCTTTCTTCTTGGGTTTGAGAACAGTTGTCCTAAAAGCTTAAACATATAGAGTTTTATATAATATGAATTTAGCCTTGTTTTTCCAAGATACTTCCTTTTCTAATGGGATTAACTTATGAAGGTCATTGTAATTGCTTTACGGTGTTGCTAATGTAAGAACAGTGAGTAAATTCCCTAAAGAACTCCATCTCCTTTAGTGAGGAAAATACTGGTGTGCCCTGTAGCTCTGATTCATAGTGCTATTGTGAAGTCAGCCAGCTGTGAGATGTATGTGGAGGATGAATGATAAATGTGTTCTAATAATCCAGTATACAAAGTGTTTCCATAAAAATTCTTCAGTAGTATCCAAGGACATTAAACAGTCCGTCAATAAAGTCCTTCTTCAAATGGTTTTGAACCAGGCAAAGGCTGTTTTAATGCAGTTACACAGTCTATCTCAAGTTTTCCCCATGGTAGTTCCAGAATCTGTTTTTAGCATATGATTATGATACTGCCGAGAGCATTGCTTCTGATAAAAACTGCGATTGATTTGCAGTATTCTCAGCTCCAGTTGCTGAAATGAAATGAATGAGTTTGAAATGAATGAGTCTCATGTTTTTATTACTTGTGTGTTTGTTGACAGTAATCAAAGAAATTAGCTTTAAAACCTCTTTACTTAGGATATACGTTTTACGCTGGATTAAATTAACTTTGATTGATTATTTAGATAGTACTCCAGATCTCCCCTTCTTTGCGGTGGACCTCTGTTTTGGGTCTGTTTAATTCAAATGCAGTAGGGGGATAAAACTCAAAGCACTACTGATGTGGTGAAGACAGGAGAGTTGCTGCACTGAGGGGCACCCTGCTCATCCACAGCTTAAAAGATTTGGCACTGGAAGACTCACTTTGGTTGTTCCTTCTCTCTGTAAAGCAGGTAGAAAAAACCAAAGTGAATCTTCCAATGCCAAAAGAGGCAGGAACAACTGAAGTGAGTCTTCCAGATTGTTCCCACCTGTTTTCAGAGAGGAGGCAAACAAAACATCTGGGACACAAATTATCTCTAAGACCTTTTGTGACATTTGCTCTACAGAGCTGCAGATTGCTTGCTCAGAAAGAACAGTCTGGAGCTGTACATCAGTCCTGTGCACTGCACCAGTGAGAAAACAACTGAGAATGAGCAGTCACGGGGGAAATTTTCTCCATTAGAGAACGTTGAGCCTTTCTTTCTGAACTTTCTGCTGGAGCTAGCTCCAGCCACAGTGCTGGCCTGAGACATCCTGTCCATCTGGATTCCTCCTTCCCCAGATATTTGGTTAGGAATGATTTCATGTCAGATAAATGCTTTTTTCTATTAAAAAACCCTGAGAAGATTGGATGTTTTATTCTAAAACAAAGATCATACATTTCCTGAATGAACTCTAAATAAAATATATACTATCCAAATCTCTGTACTTTGTTTTCAACAAGAGTTATGAAATATAGAAGAACTATTTAAAATATTTAAATGGGAAAGAAGATGGAAGATTAGGGTTGAAAATACTCGGTTTGACTTAGTTCTGTCTAATCTCCACATGTTTTTAATAGCCTAGTGGTAAGCCCAATAAAAGCACTAGAAGCAATGAAATCATAATGAAACATCTCAAGGTCAGTCTTGTTTTTCTTTTGGTTTTACCATTTAGCCCATACAGTATTTGTACCAGATGTAATGTGAGAGGTCTGTGAACATAAAACACTTCTTGTTTTCCTTCTCCTGCTTTTTCCATCTTATTAAAATACCCTTCTTTAGGGTGAGGGGAAACTGAAGCTATTATATCCTTATTAGGAAAGTTCAAAAGCAAGAATTAGCTACAGTAAGTTGCATGCGGTGGGTCAAATCCTGACTTTCAGCTTGTGTTGTGTGCAGACACACCTTATGTGTATGTTTCATTCCTAAATGAAGCGCAGATATCTCTTTGTGATGAAAAATGACTTCTTTTAAAGCAACAGATGCAGAACCCTGTACCTTGCAGAATAAAAAGTCCTATGATGGAACCTGAAACGCAGAACTGTGATCTACCATGAGCATATCTGTAATTCCCACTGGCATGGGAAATCTAGGGTTCTGTAATGACTTAATTAAAAGCACTTCAGGAACAGTATTTGCTTGGTTTTGTGCTGGACTGATTGTGCTATGCTAGTTTGAAATGAAGAACAGTATGCCCTACCACCAAAAGTCTGTGAGGGAGTACAGATCAGTTTTCATCACATCACAAAGAGGAGAAGGAAAAGAGTGGTTCTATTAACTGCATAGTCTGTTCCAGTAGTTTTCAGTGACTGAAGAGATAGCCAAGAATAAGATGTGTAGGGATGACCTATGAGTCACGGACATGGATACCTGCCGATCTGTCTTTAGTGGCTGTCCACCAGCAGAAGCTCTGTCAGAGATGGCTTGCTCCATCCCTACATCTGAAGCTATTTGTACCTTCTCATCTTGGAGCCAGCATGAAAAGGAAGTTTGACTTCTATTGCAGGAGAAGAAGTGATTAAACACTTCACTTTATGGAAGACTCACCATCTTGTCTTCCTGAAGCCTTCTTTATTCATTCCCCAAAATACCACTCTCCCAGTAACAGATTGCTGTGATTTTACTTTGACAGCCTGTAAATATCTAAAATATCTTGTGACACAAATCTGCCAAAAATCTCAGCTGTGCCAAATCCATTACCATCCATCATCTTCTAGGCTATGGAGGTACAACTGTTGCTGCTTGATAAATGATGGAATCCGAGGTTTTGTCACTTCAAACAGGAGCCTGGCAATTCCTGTGAATATTGTGAGTAGAGAAGCTGTGCTTCTAGAGAGCTAGAAGTGGCTAATCCAAGGTAATCATATGTCTTATGTAACTGTCTTTGTCTTCAGCTGATTTATCCTTATCATGCAACACCCTGCTGAATGAGAAAACTGTTTTTTCTCTGTTTATGGATGGGAAGCAAACCCTGAGTTCTTGTGGTCACTTGACCATGAGATCACATGAGAAGTCTGTGGCAGCGAATAATGAACTGAATTGAAGCAGTGACCACCCTTTCTGTTCTATTGATCTCATCTGATTGTGGTTTTGTGAGACAAACCCTCTTATAAATTCCACAAGTATCAATCAGTGTGCTCCAAAGTAGTTGGTGAGGAATGTAATTTTGAGCATCTGTTGCTGCTATAGTTGTATGTGATATCACAGGCTAAAGTGAGAAGTTTAATACATGTATTTAATTTGCAGCTCATCCCTTAGTGAATGGATGCATTAAACTTGTTTATACTGGGGCCTCTCTTCCAAATGCAGCACACTCAGGTATTTGCAAGCCATAATTATTGCAGAAAGATGTGCTCCCCACTGCAAGACCGGCAGCAGTAGCATCCCTGTAGGAAAACCTCACTGCTGTCTCTCCTTGCTGTATTTAGTCCTCAGCTGGAAGGCTGTGATCTCAGCCAGTTTAGTGCCTGGAGGGGAACAGCAGCAATTCTTCACTGCCACTGTGACTGTAATGAAAGATAGCTGTCTGGATGTGAAAACACACCTGGTTGTTCAGTAGAGACACAGACACAGGAGTACTTAGCAGTGGGCAAGATCAAAGGCAGCCTGAGTTTTCAAAATTCAATTCATTTCCCAGGTTACACATTTTGCTTGCACACATCAACCACCTTCTGCAAGTAGTTACCTCATTTTTATGGAAAGCACAGAAAGTACTGAGGTAATTTCCAAGATCATCCATCTGGCTTGAAGATGGAGCTTTCCATCTGCTTTGAAAATATTATGGATTGGTTTTCTGTTGTTAAAAATGAACTGAAATTGATGTTTATTGTAGAATTGAAAGCAAGAGCTCATCAAGTGGGGATGCCACAGAGTTACTGTATTTTCTAAATGCTTCTCAATTGGCAGTATAGCTTGGAGGGAGCCTACAATTTAATGTTTCATCTACTTATTTAGATCATTTGTATGTTGGGATACATATTCAGGTGGCACAAAGAAAGCTTAGCTACAAATAAGTAATTTGAGCTGCATCAATTAAGACTAGTTGGGAATATGAGCAACTCTATTAGTTCCATAAGGTTCCATATTTGGGTTGGTAACCAGAAGTTCTTGGGAGTTAGTGGGATGTGTAAGTGCTCTGGTTGTGTCTCTTTCTCCCAGCTCTAATTCTTGCACATGGATTTATTATGGCAATTCATTACTTCAAAACTTCCTTAGCATTGGCAGAATCCTCAAGAACCTATATTAAGTTGTCTTTAAGGATGTTTTTATACCCCAGCAATCTGCAGTGGCTTCTTTCTTCTCAAGCAGTATCTCTAGAGCAATGCAGCTGCAAAATAATCAGCATTAAACTTCTGTCTCTGATAAATATGTGTTAATTTGGGTTACTTCACAATGTATTTCTTCCACAGCTGTATACAATGCACCACTCTTCTTAATCATCTTCTCTCCCTCTTCAACATTCTCCTCTAGTGTGTCTTAAGTATACTTTAATTGGCTAAGTTCCCTTTCTTTTTAGCAGGGGGAGGCAACTACAAAATAAGATTGAATGTTGCCAGTTATGAAATATGTTCTTTCCACATATACTGGAGATTACTCCATGCAAACTGTTGTAATTAGTGATTGATTGATTGATCTTTTTCATATGAATGTTTTGAGACTATAAAGGTCACATGTTTGTTTTTATGCTCTGCAAGTAGGAGAAATATATTTACCAACACAAAGCTTGCACTCTAACTTGATGAGCAACAGTTTCATTATTTTTGTTGGAAGGAAGTGTGATAATAACTGGAAAATATGAACAGATCCATGCATGCAATTATCATATGGAAGCTTCTGCTAGCCTAATTGCACTGTGTGTCAAGTTGCTTGACAACGAACACTGTGAGACACAAAAAATAGCTGACATAAAGGAAAACTTAGCATCAGAATTATTTTACCTTCTGTGTTTGCCTCTCCCCAGTTAACAGCGCAGGGTCTTGTCTTCAGTACACGAGGACTGTTGTAGCAGTCAGATGCTCCAGTCGAGGTCACACTTCACTAAGCAATGTGTATTTACCCAAATAAAGCACTGAAGTGCTCTAGGCCTACAGTTAGCAGTATTTATACAAATGATAAAGTTAGGTGATAAACTGGACCATTGCCCTCCTTCCAGCTGAGTGGGTTTAAAGATGTGAACAGTAGAATGTAAAAATCTCCAAACAGCTGCATTTCAAATTTGCAAAGCAAATCTGGACATTCTTTGAATAATGTTTGAGTGTAGAAGGCTAATTTTAAACCAGCCTGTTGATTCCATAATAATACTCTCTCACACATGAGACTTCCATGTTCCCTACTTGCCAGAGTGTAAAAGGGCACACTTACGGTTTTCTTTGTTGTGCAGGACTTGTGTGGCACAGCTGGGTGCTTCTTCTGGTCTTTGATGCTTTATCTCATCTGAAGTTCTCCTTGTAGAAGTCACAGCTTCTTAGTACTGCGGTTGGCTTAGACCTTTTGAGACGTGACTAAGCTGAAGAGTGTCAGACTATGTAAGCTGTCTCAGAGAAGCAGACAAAAGGATTTGCACTTTGTAGTTAGCCAAAGGTCGTAGGTGGCTGAAAAAGGTGGTGATGGTAAGGCTAGCAGAACTTTTTGCTTGGCAGACCATGGCACCTTGGCATGGTGTGTGGGCAAACTTATCCAAACCCATTTAGTTTAGAACTACTCGTTCCAAATCTTGGATCTACTTGGCCTCTTTCTTCATCAGTGTATCTATGCAAAGTTGTTGTAAAGTGATGACTGGCAAGGTTTTATTATCACTTCACATAGTTAACTGTGAAGTAACTGCATGAAGTTAAAACTTTGTTTTCTTTGCTGGCAAAGGCATATGTACTTACACTGTTCCATCCCTGGCTGCTTGTTCTTGTCCCTGTGTTACCCCTTCACTTGGGTTGATTCAACTGCCTGTTGTGACTGTGCTGAAAACATATGTGAACTGGTTTGAATTAAACATACTTCTCATCTGATTCTTCATCTGGTTTCATAAATAACTGGGTCTGTACAGCTGGGAGAGGACAGAAAGAAATGCAGGGAGGAATGGACAGCTGGGGAAGGAGGAAGAGGACCTCCTAGAGCTGTCAGTGCTGCTGAGATGAAAGGATCAGATGCTGTGTTTGTCAGGTCATGCTTCTGCACATTCAGAGGCACAGACCAGCCTCAGCTCTCTCATGTCACCCATTTTAATGGCACTCCATAGAGCAGATCCATTACAGGACCCGTTCAGGAGCAAATTGTTCTGAATTATTCTACTTCTTCCCTATTCTTTTGTTCTGTGTTTGTGGTTTCACTCTAGGATCAAATAAAGTTACCAACTATGTGTATTTTCTATTGAATACACCACTTCTCAGGAACTGTAGGCAAATACAATGTATATTTGTTCCTTTTCAGCTTTACCATTCGACATTTAAACTACCCATATAGACCCCTCTAAGGCAACAAATTAGTGCACTGCAAAAGAAATAGTCTGAACAGCAGTCCTCAAAAAAGAGGGAAATACTTCCAAGGAAAATCATTAATCATGTGCATGAAGCACCTCTGCTTCTGGTGAGTGCAGAAATTGTCCTTTTTGACTGGGTTATTTTTACTCTAGAGATGAGAGAAGCATACTATAATACAAGGCACATGTTATCTAAAACTGATATTTCACAAGTAGCTAAATATAGTACGTCAAGTGTATTGGTATGAACTAGTATGTCATCTCTGGATTGAATCCACCTTTTGAAAAGGTCTCCTCACTTCCACTCTCCATTCTGGCACAGAACTAAGCAGACACTAATAGCAGAAGTCCACAGGCAGCCTGTTTTTAAATGGCAGGTTTATTAAAAATGTTCTCTATCACAAACATTGGAATCATACTCAGCAGATTTTATTGTAACTGAAAGATTCAGCAGACAGTGGAGAGGGAGTAACTGTCAATGTAGATCAACCACTGAATTATAAAAAATACTAGGCCAGTTCCCACAGCAAGCTGCTCACAAAACCCCCCTATTACTTCAACACCATCAGGTTCCAGTTTGTGTCCAGTCTGCTTTTATGAGGAAGCATATGGTTCACAAGCTTGAGCTTTGTGTTTATACATATTTACAGTAGGACAGCCTACAGATTACAGGAGAGGGCATATTAGCACCAGTGCTTATGGATTAGGGCTCACACTGCCTCTGCCACTGCAGGTGCATGGTACTGACTCTACTGAAGAGTTAGGTTAAAAAAAGGTTAATAAATCTGGCACTTGGAAGGCAAACTGTGCTCTGTAGTGACCTAGGAATTCTGTGTGTTATGTATCACACCTAAATGCCTCTCTCTGAAGGCTGCCCATCAGAATTAACATGCTGTCTTGCAAGAATGCATGCTCTGCTTCACCTCTGCTTGAAGTGTTATTTAGTAATACACATAACCCCTTGAGATCAGGAAATCAGCTTGATTTTCTTCCTGCTTTTCTAAAACTAAGCACAAACCCTGTATTTAGCAAATATTAGACAAACCCTTTAGCAGTTATGGTGAAACATAGCAAAAAATACATAAATCACATAGCAAAATATCTACATAAATACAGTGTTCATAATTACTGAGAGTCACAAAAAAAAGGCTTTGGTTAGAAAACAAAAAGGGTCAAATAAAAAAACTTTTAAAAAAAAATAAGCCAAGGGAGTGTCAAATACTATATTGGAGTCAAATGAGTGCAGAACAAACCAGCAGTTGTCCATTAGTTATATTTTTCAGTATTAAAATCTTCCACCTAAAGAAGCCCATGTCTTGTGCGAGCTGTGTGCCTTTCCTGACAGTCACAGCTGGTCTCCTGCTCCAGTACAAGCAGAGTGGTGATAATCACACATTTTCCCACATTTTCCTATTCAAGGCAAAAAATCCTTCTTCCAGCTGTGAGGTAGAGATTGGTTATCAGGTCACTGGGGTATGAGATACCCCTGAGTGTAGCAGTTACACATTTGTTTCTAGTTCATTTATTTCAATAGTGCAGTGGTCTTCTTTACTGTTGGATTTCTTAGTGTGATTCTCCACTGGACTTTCTTCTTGCTCCACTTGTACAGGTATGTGGTGCTGAAACGCTTTCACTGTTTCTGGTCCACGAGATGCATTCATGGTCTTCACACAGCCATTTCTCTGGTAAGCCACAATCTGATGGACGTTAATAGGCTTAGTTTCACAGATCAGTGGCACCTATGTGAAAAGCATTAAGATCTGGAATACTGCCCCAGTGTGCTGTATATAAAAGGAAAGGAATTTTTACTTTGAAAGCCTGTAGTCTGCTTTACGTTCACCAGGATTATCTAGGGCCTCCACAGGCTTTCAGGGCCTATTTCTCATATACACTAAAGCATCTTTGCACCATCTGGATAAAGTGAAGGTGTCTCTAAGTATTTAAAATAGCAAAATCTACCAGAACTCCATTTTAACTTATAGTAATAACTGCTTGCATCAGTAGAGCAATAAAAGTACAGTAGATAGAATAGTACTAGAAATTCAGGGCTAAGTTCGAGAGAGATGGGCTCACAATAACCAGTATGCTCAGGTTTGGGTAGAGCTTGCTCTTGAGTGCAATTACATAGACCAGCAAGTCATTTGCTGTTGCCTTCTGCCTTTCTTCTAACCCAATAAAGTAACACCTGTCTTTTCAGTTTGCACTGTTTCAAAAGAAATAAAGGGGGTTTTATTGACTGATTCATAAGTTAAATATTGAAGTGTTCTTTAAATCAAACCAGAAGTTCTGATGGGGAAAATAAGACGTAAATACTGGCAGAGAAACGAGGTGGGCTTGCAGCTGAGAAAATTTGGCCTTTGGGTACATATTACTAAATCCACATATTATGCAGCCAAAATATACGGCAGACTAACGGTATATTTTAATACAAATATAGAGCATGAGGCAAAGAAAAATCTCATTGCAGATGACTAAATAATCCCTTAGGAGGGATTTTATATTCTTGAAACATCTCTTCTTGAGTTCTGAGTGAGTTCTAAATACAGCAATGAAATGTCAGGAGGCCTGTGTTATGCAGGAACTCAGACTACACTTCTGGCTTTGTAATATACCTTACTATTAGGTTGGATGTTTGTTTTTTGTAGTTAGCTTTCTGTGTAGCCCACATATTCAGGCCTAATCCTGTCATCAGTAATTACTGCAGCTGCTAAGTACCTCAGAGTATAAGGCCTGTCTTTCTGTATAAAGCTTGAAAGACCAGGAATTTTAAATGCATATTGCAGGAAGGCATGAGAATGGGATTTACCAGAAAGATTGTCTGTAAAACAGGAGAAATAATAACAACAGAAATAAAACTCTGTTATTAATCCTGTTGTTCTTTGTAGAATACTACAAGTGATGCACAGAACTGAAACATGTCTTGTGAAAATCACTCCTCGTGAAGAAACATTTCTCTCTTTGTGGGAGAAAGGGAGTTATGCTATGAGCTGACATAGTTGGAGATTAGCACCTCCAAGCATGATGGGAATTAGGCATCTTCTTTGGCAAGGATTTGAAGGAAGATGATGAGAAGGAGCTCCTGGTGTAAGGAAAGACTGAATGATGCATGCCAAGGAGGAAGGAAAAAAGCATAGGACTAGAGGGAGGTAGAGGCAGAATGTGTGTGGTGTATGGAGTAAGACATAGAGAAGGAAAAACAAAGATGTAAGGAGGGGCTTGTATTAAGTGTAGAAGGCATGAAGATGCCCGAGAATGAAGTCTAGAATGGAACAATGTGCTTATGCTACTTCAGAAAAGAAATTGTTGCAGCGGAGCCTTCAGACCATGCTAACACAGAGGCTTGAAACACCCATGGTTGTTGCTTTTGCTGTGAGCTTACTGACAATGCATATACACACTCATGGGTAACTTTCCCTCCCTCTGTACACAAACACTCTAGGATTATTTGTCACCCTGCTCTGTTGCTGGTCACATTTTCAGAAGCAGGATGACTTACTGGCCAGTCAGGACTTGGCTACTGAGTGCAGGACTCAAGTTCCAGCCTCCTGTGCATTTGCAGGACAGTGCAGCTGCTTCTGCTCTCAGCCCTGTGTGCCAGACACAGCTGGCTGGCAAGCTCTGAGCGCAAGTGGCTTTTGTGCATGATCTCATGCAAAAGGACCCTTCCACCACATCTGGCTGAGCAGTCCATTGCCCAATTATATCCTCTCTCTGAAACACCCATTAGAAACTAGATGAAACAACTATGGGAGGCTGAGAGCTCGCAGGTTCTTTGCCGTAGCATGGCACACAATGGCGCACCCCGGCTCTTAGCGCTGTTACCTCATCACCATCCTTGATAAACTCCTTCCGGCAGATGTGGGCCATGATCCCAGCAGCCAGTGCATCTCCCAGGACATTGATCATTGTTCTAAACCTGTCACTGGAAAATGAAATAATAATGGTAAGTTGTTGGCTCTTTGGGTACATTCCTAAGCCTGCATCACTGCAGTAATTACAACTGAAGGCCAGTTTTGCTAGTTTTATGAGCTAACAAGGTTAGAAGTAGTAGTAACGAGTTTGGCACAGGGCAGCCACTAGTTACTGAGCTGCTCAGTTGAGTCTTCCAGCCTTTTCTGAGCTCAGTGTGCTGTGCTGCCATGTACTTTAATTTGTAACTGAGCTAATCAGAGCAGCTCTGCCTCCCTACATGTGCAAGTTGATTCAGTGCTAAAAAGGTTTAACACAGCAGATCAAGACTACATTTATGGCTGAAGTTTTGTCACAAGGTTCAGTATTATGGCCTGATTTGGAGGCTGGTTCTTGCAAATATCCTAATTCAACAAAAGTAGAGGGCATCCAGTACAACCAGTACTTTCTATTAGTTATCAAGGTCTCAAACTCAGCAACTGAAGTGTTAGTTAAGAAGAATATTGTATTGGTAGAATGTGCTGCATGCAATCAAAATGATTCAGAAGATTGCTAAATAACTCCACTCACAAACTAAGCAGGCACTCACTATGTTTAAATCATGTTAGTTTCTGAGAAAGCTGTCGTTGCTATGGCTGCCAAGGGCTCTGAAAGCTTCTTCATTTTCAGTTATCATCTTTTTCAACTTCAATTTAATATGCCTGACAGTACTTTATATATATAACTTCCCTATTTTTGATTTTTTAATTGATGGGATCATTTCTTCCCTGTTTACACCTTCTACCCACTGCCTAAAAATTAAGTCTATTAAAAACCAGCCTGTAAATACACAAAAGAAAGTGGTTGTCATAGACCAATGTTACACTTGAAGCAGCTTGGAATCTATTAGTTAAAACTGAGAGTTTTCAAATAGATTATCTAGCTTCTAAGTCTGAAATATAGCACGTCTTTTCCAAGAAATACATACACATCTGAAAACTGTGTCACATTAGTTAATTTATAAATGTGGGTTATAAAATGGACGTTCAGAAATCTCCAGATGTTTGGCTTATTAAAGTCAGTGGTGGTCCAATATCAACACTGCCACATTTCTGATCCTGTATCTTAACGCAGTAAAGAATTGAAACTCTGTGCTGATTCTTTTCAGATATTTTAAGCATCTCCTCTGTGCATGCAAATGTTGATGCAGTTATTTTGCCTCATTAGCATGAAAGCTCCTGCATTAAATGTTTCTCTGTGTGTGCAGTTACCCAAATTGCCCATGCAATTGCAAGTAACTTCAGCAATAATATTCCACAGCCTACACCTGGATGTGGTTGTTTGCTCCAGGACACAGTCCTACACTTGTTTGCTGAATCCATTTTTCTGATTCCTGCTGTTCTGATTTTGGGTTTTGCCTTGAGGAAAATCCCCAGAAGAATATATTAAGAGGGGAAAAACACTTGCAGCACATACTGATGGATGTTCCTGCGACACATGGTCTTTTATTTTTCCTTGGTTGATTATCAAATTTTGATTCTTGGAAAGATATTCTGAGTCATTAATTTTGGATTGTGCAAAGAGTCAGCTGTTGTAGAGAAGCTGTAGGAGCAGAACTCAAGAGTTTGCATTCCCTTGTGGACCCTGATTAGCATCTCTTTTGAATATAGGATTTTTCTGAGGAAACAGGGCACCTCACTGTAAATCTGAAACAAATGGACTGCCTGGCACGTTGTTTGACCAGTTCTATTCAGTGTTTCTGTATGTATGGAGTAGTCTACGCTACACATGAGTAGAACCACACTGCACACCACTGAAACTTCTACACCAAGAGGCCGACCTGCTGCTAGTGGCTTTTTCAGTGCAAACATGTGAGTCAGGTGTTGCAGTGGAATTTTAGCCTTAGATGATATTATTTAAGATGCAAAACTTTTCCCTTGTGTTTACTGAATTGGATGAGAAACATTTTGATATTCTTTATGTCTCTAAGTGCTAGCTGAAGGTATGAAGTTCACATGTATGTTATAGCTACCTAAATGCATTGTAATACCTGCAGGGTAATGGTATTTCAGTCTCGTGAGATCATCTAACAAGCCTTCTTTAAGCATTCTTTATACTCCAGTACTTCCAAAACTAATCCTGAAAATATTCACCAGGTCAACCATGTTGACACTTTGCATCTGCAGGCTCTTGAAACCACCAAGTGCTGAAAATACAGAAATATACTTTTTGCATGAAAGGTCATCTGCAAAAGACAGAAAATTGGGTCTGTTCCTCACTCACTTTTTAATACCATCTGGAATTAGAGCCTGAAAAAGTGTTTTGTCTGTTGTTTTGAAAAGTTTTGTAAGACAAAAAGAACACCAATTCCCATATATGCTGGAAGCCTTACTAGAAAAACAATGAAATGTTGATTTTGCAAGAGCTGGGCAAAAACTGAGCAATATACAGGGAAAAGGCTTTTGTGATACTGCTTAAAATACTTCTATTTTATTGTGCTTCATTAACTACTGAGTTTCAGTGAGTAGTATGAGGCAACCCTGACCATGGCAGGGGGCTGGAACTGGACAACTTTAAGGTCCTTTCCAACTCAAACCATTCTATGATTCTATGAACTGCCATTCCAAAGTTTAGGTGTCCACAGCAGATAATATTTATCCTTCATAGAATAATATTCCTGATATTTCTAAAATAAAATGTGACCTGAAGATCGAAGGAGGTGATCTGGCCCCTCTGCTCTCATGAGACCTCACTTGGAGTATTGTGTGCAATTCTGGTGTCCTCAACAAAAAAAGGACATGGAACTGTTGGAACAAGTC
>JAOEHY010040104.1:0-10050 GCA_025447955.1 Psilopsiagon aurifrons | reverse complement strand
GGCAGTGTTCAAGGCCAGGTTGGACAGAGCCTTGGGTGACATGGTTTAGTGTGAGATGTCCCTGCCCATGGCAGGGGAAGTGGAAATCAATGATCTTAAGGTCCTTTCCAACCCCAACTATACTGTGAATCTATGATTCCCTGATCATTAATAGCCATGGCCTGCTTGTTTCTGCTCAGAGTTTCAATGGTTTTCTTCATCACAACCTACTGCATGGCTACTGTAATTCAGTCTAGCATAGCCCTTAGAATGGTGGTTAGGAAATCCCACTCAGACTCATGTATCTGAAACTTCCCAGATTTTGGATAACCTAGATCATATCTGCTTTCTATTGCATCATTGTCCTACGAAGCACTTGCCATGTTCCAGAGAATTTAAGGGGTTGATCCTCTTTCTTAGGAACCAGGATAACTTTTGCCTAGAATTAGACACCAGCTTAGCAGAGCAGTTTTCTCACAAAACAAATTGAACTAAAGATGAAGATCCCTCTTACTGACAAACATCCATGTGATCAGAACACTCATCTAGGCAGGGAAGCTAGGTTTGTGTTGACAACACACTGGGCACAGTGCCTTACCAGTGATAACAGAGAGACTTTACTTTTCTCCCCTACATAGTGATTATCCAACTGCTTATGCACAGTGAAATGATTCAGCAAGAAAATTCACAGGCACACAAGCCAGTCTGTCCACCAACAGGCCAATGGCTTGACTGGTCCACCAACAGAGATGCACTTGCACTTTTATGGAAGGTGATCACCAAAGACTGAAGGGAGTTATAGACAGGAGAGACTATGTTGATCTACAAAAGCATATGTGAATTTCACCAAAAATGTCTGAGCCAGACAAGACACTGGAAGGATTTTCACGCATGGTCTGTCTTAATCACTGCTCTGTCAAAGATATAGGAGAGATTTCACCTCCTCCTCCAAGTTTGCTCCAGGCAGGACAGGAACCTGTCCTGAAAGCATGCCCCAGAGGACAAGGGATATCACAGGACTGAAAAAACATGTGGAGCCTAGGAATCCTGAGAGGACTTAGATACTTACTGATCTGCTATCAGGATTTTGAATGAAATCCGTATGTCCAACACCAGAAATGTAGACATCTAGAAATCTGCACTGATGAGAATTCAGTTGCTTTGAAAGGCATGAAAAAACTCCATGGGTCTATGTTTTGGATATATGTATTTTAAGCTCCTTTGCAGATCTTAGCCTTTACTTTTAATCTCTGATGTTATTTAGAGCTCATGTACTTTAACAGGGCAAGTGACATTATAGTCTACTACATCCAGAAATAAAATTCCAAACAGAGCTGCAAAAGTCAAAAGCTTTTTTTTTTTTTTTACACCCTAAGCAGGAATTCTGTGTTGTTTCACGGATGACCTGCAGTGCAGGGAATTGCTTTGGGGCAGGTGGAAACAGGGTCCAGAACTCCTAAATATATTCAAAGCAGATAGTTTCCAGACAATAAGGATTTCAGGATTAATCACAGAGGTGATGCAGGGCAAGTAGGTAGCCTTCAGTGGTACTAGTTCTCCACTTCTGCTTCCTGAAAGTCAGCTTAGGAGCTTTTATTAACTATGTGACTATTCTTTCCAGTGAATTTCCAGGCGGATGCTGCTGTCAGCATGTTATGTGTTTCAGAATCAGCAATATAAAGTCAAATGCCCACAGCAAGTGGGTCGGAACTTCTTCAGGTCCTTTCTAACCCAATCCATTCTATGATTCTATGTAATGTGTGACACAGGCTGCTTCACTGCAAATTGCTGTCCCTTTGACATCTCCATTTTCACCAGCAACTTATGTACCTGATCAACATAAGCCACATATGCTCTAGAACTGACAATGCAGAAAAGTCCAGCACATCAGTTACATCAGAAGACAATTAATACCCTTCTACCTCTCTTATATGTTAAAGATTTTTACAGCATGTCTACTGAGCAGGGTTCATCATGGAAATGACAGCAAATATTTTGGCAGTTGCATTGGTTTGTCATCCAATAATGCAGTGGGCAGAGCACTCATGAAGCCTGTGAAACACCTATTTCTAATTGTTTTCTTAGCCTAAGGAATATAAAATACATGTGTCCCAGGAATGGGGTCTAAACATTGAACTGTTGGAGGATGACTTCATACACCCTTCTAAACAGCCAGCTTCCCTGGAGTCATAAAAGGTTCCCTAGGCCAAGAGAAAATCCTTCTTTATTTGGTTTAAAGAATTCCTTTGCAAGAGCAGACTTGGGTTCTGGTCCTTGCTGTAAGACCTGTTTAAATGTCTTGTCCAATTGCTATGGATACTCTAGAAATAAGATGCACAGTTCCTAAATGCTGTAAAATTGGAAGAGTGTGTTCAGATCTTTCAGGGAAAGGACCCAACCACTAGATTGGAGTGTTCACTACTTACTTCTGTCTCATTCATTTTTCCTTGGGAAAGAATTAAATGTGTGATCAAAACTTACTACAGTATTGACTACCACTCTTCTGCTTTTATAGGGGCCTGTTCATATTTCATTTGACTTCTAATTTGTCTATGCCATAATTAGCATAAGAACACACTCCACAACATAGAATCATAGAGTCATAGAATAGTTAGGGCTGGAAAGGACCTTAAGAACACCTAGTTCCAACCCCCCTGCCATGGTGTAATCATTTTATAAAACTACTTTAAAATAATCAAAACAACAACAAAAAAAACCAAACCCACAACTTGATATTGTTGGGCTTCCATCTTGTCTCTTGCAAAATGTTTTGGCATCTAAAGAAATTTAGTATTAAGCAATAAATACTCATCTTACAGTTACACTGAGTTCATCCTCCTTACTCATGCCCCTTGGGTTATCACTCCCCTTGCTGTTTTCATCTTTAAATAATTTCTTTTAGCAGGTTTTCTTTTCCCTCTTAGTCGTGATCTGGCCAAACCTGATTGGGTTTTTTTTTGACCTTTCAATATATGATTTGATGACTTCTTTGTACTCTCATTCAATACTGTTATTCTTCAAATTCAGCATACATTTCTTTATTATTCTTGCAATAAGATTATTTAAAACCTACCTGAGTTTTACATATGAAGCACTAAAACACTTGACTCTGGAACTATTTAATGTTAAAAAGTGATTTTTACTACTTGATCTTGGTTAAAACTTCTTTACAGACACTAAGATTTCAAAACATCTTTCTCCAGCTGTACATCTCAGTCCAAAGGAAATCCAGTGGGGAAAATAATTTAACCTTTTTCCAGATTTGATCATATTTATTCATCCTGAAAGTACTTCAGTCATTTAACTGCTACAAGCATCTGGCCTTTTCCCAAATCCATAGAAAAGTGCTTCTAGACAGTACATCCTTCCTCTTAGCCTTGTCACTTCTTTTTAAGGTACCTTTTTCTCTTTTTTTTCTTTTTTCCAGGAGATTTTAAAACCCTCAAATTTTCTAAGCAAGTAACACTCAGATAGCTGACTCTAAGCAAGACGTCTTCTCCATCTTCCGTAGATTTTGGCAACTGCTTTGACTTCAGTGTTCTTTAGTTTCCATTAACATAATAAATAATGGCTTTTAGTAAAGCTGGGCCTAGCACCAATTCTTGCAATACTCCTTATGCTCATCTTCCCTTCCAAATTGGTAGATTGCCATTATCATTAACCTTGATTTATGGTCCCTTGTCTGCTTGCCAGCCTACTTGCAAGTGTAGATGTTCAAGTCTTTTTTAATTCATTTCTCTCCATGCCATGCTATTATAAAGTCCAGATTCAGCAAATATTCTGAATTCCTATTGTATATTAATCCTGCCACTTCATTTTAGCAGACATGTCATTCTGAGGAGAACACAAAGCCTAAGGAGTGTTAAGAACCAGCATTCCCAGCACAGCAAGAATAGTGGAAATAAGTCTGACAGGTTAAAGAGATGACTCTAGATTTCAGGAATACTCATATGCCTTTTATGTACAGCAGTACAGGACTTCTATTTTATCATCATGCCAAGGAGCCAGTATGAAATTGCCTTTATTCATTTTCCTCAAGAATTTGTAGTCCTGGGCTCCATTCATCTGCATTATTGGAAACAAAGTTGATTTCTATCAGTATTTGTCTTCTAAAAGCCTTCAGGAAAGTTGGCATTCTGAGGGCGAATTAGTTTAGTATGTTTATCCTTGATTTATTCAATGCAGTCTCTTTGTACTCTAAAGACTAAGTCCTCCTCTTGATCAAAGTTTCTTTTAAAATAGTGTTTGTTCTCAAAAAGGTTACTGTGTAATAATCAGTGAGAGAGGGAGTTAAGCTTCTCCACTCTGAAAATTAATCTCTGCTTGATTTCTTTCCAGCTTCGTCTTTACTGGTAAGAGGAGTAGAGGCAATTGAAAATCTGATTCATATATGCAGGAACTCTGTATCTAGATAAAGAAAAGACCCTCTCTCTGCAGGAGGGCAAGCAACCCAACACCCCATAGAAAAGCAGCTCAAGTGCAGTGATTTCCACTGTATCAGTGGGACAAGGGATCATAGAGAAGTGTTTCTTCCCTAAGCCAGTCAGAGCGAGAAATTTTCACCAGCACTAAGGAGTGAAAAGGATCCAGCATCTGCTTTTGTGTTACACTGATATGAAGAACTAGAGCCAGACTCCCAAATACATTAGCACGATCTTGATAATGTGCTGCATTACAGTAAAAACTGAGATAGCAGCCTGCTATTCCCCTAGCAACAACTTCAACTGGAAATGTCGTGTAATTTCTTAAAGATAATAAAGAATATAAATAAGAATAAATTATCAAGCAAAGCTTTCTACTTAATGGTATTCTTCATTCCTTCTTCCATCAGTTCCTGTGAGGGTTGTTGCACAGGGTAAGCACACTGTTTTACAGTCTTTTAGATAGTGTGTTAAATACAGTAATCAACTTCTTCTGGGAGGAAAATAGCTCTCAACAAAATTGGGGCTGGAGAGTTCTTGTGTTTTATAACTGATTCTGCAGAATAAGCCCACACCTGTGCCAAGAGTTAAAGAAGAACTACTGCCCCAATTGGTAACCCTTAGTTGTCAACTCATTCCAAGGTACCTCAAGATCTCATCAGACTGATGCCTCTGCTGTGACCTTATAGCTCATGCTTACAACTGTCTCTGTGCCATAAGACAGCAGAAGTAGCATAGGAGCCTTAGGCAGGCAAAATAAATTCTTCTAAAGTAACCAAAAATGTTATGCAAGGACATAAGATGGAAAAGAAGAAAGTACATGAGAGAAGAAAAGACATTAGGAATTCAAGGGAAGGCTGGGAATTAGCTAAGGTGGTAGAATAAAAAACTTCATAAGCCTCCTTTAAGCCCGGGGCAGTGAGAGGTGAGGGAGTATCTTGGTCGCTCTTGAAGTATCAAGAAGAAGTTCTGGTGGTAGCTATGAGAGTTGGGCTACAATATGGGCATTTCAAGACATTGAAAAATCTAGATTTCAAGAAAGAAGGAGGCAGAAATAAAGAGAGAGGGAGAAGGAAGGGAGTGAGGGAAAGAGAGAAGTCCATTCTTTCACCAGTTTGTCCACCAGCTTTGCCAACAAAACCCCATTCTGATCTGTAACATTTCATTCCATTATCCATTTGCTTGCACACCACAATTTCAACATAAACTTTGGAAAACAGTAGGGGACCTATTTGTCTTGAACAACTGTGCACTTTCTTCCTTGTTTTCATCCCTTTAACAGCTGCTTTCCAGCAACTGGGAAAGAATGTACATCTGCTAGATGTTAGTTATTACACTGCTGTCTTACTCCTACCTCCATATGGACACCCTGATCCTGCTCTCCTTTATCATCAAAACATCACAGAAACTACACTACATGGATAGAGTTGCAGTAAAAATATTTCTACACATAGAGGTGTTTATTCAGTTATTACTCAATACTCTCTTGGGGGAATTTGACTTGAGTGGGAGTTGGTCCTTTATAATGGCTGAGCAGAGACTTCAGGGCATGAACTGCAAAGCACAGGAATTCTCACAAACTTTATTTAGCAGATCAAGGTAGTGAAACTTCACCAATATGCTCTTGTGAGAATACTGACACCACAACTGAAAAGCGTTGACTTCTACTGCTGCTTAGGATGTACTGCAAGATCAGAACCTACATTTATCTATCAGCTAAGGCTGAAAAGCTTTTTATGACATTTAAGGTTTGATAAAAACATGTTTGGTTTTGGTTTAGTGTTAATTTTAGCATGATCTAATTTATAGACCTAATAGTAGATTTAAGATATCCTATAGGTGGAGATGGTAGCACTGCCTACTATTAAATTTCCCTTACACTATATTCAACATCTGATAGTTTTGCCAGGCCTGAACAATTTGGGCTGCAATTTTACATGTTGCTCAGAAAATTTAGCCTTAGGCTGAATTTTACTGGGAAGTATCAGCCAAAATTGTGCAACTGCTCAGCTTTCTCCAAGGACAAAATTGTGAAAATTGAACATTTTTTGCAATGATAAAAAGATACAGACATTTTCTTGGAGAAGTTAGAAGTCTGTGCTACCACATGGGCTGGAAACACAGCGAAAATAACGTTCTTACAGGAAGCATGTTTTCAGTGTTTCT
Source organism: Psilopsiagon aurifrons (assembly GCA_025447955.1). NCBI lineage: Eukaryota > Metazoa > Chordata > Aves > Psittaciformes > Psittacidae > Psilopsiagon > Psilopsiagon aurifrons. Next base: position 3,484 of record JAOEHY010040104.1, on the reverse strand, counting down.
TACAGGAAACATGTTTTCCACCAAACCTAGACAAAGTTTTACAAGATAAACTTCTATGAAATCACAGATTAAATGGGCTCAGCAGAAGCAGCTTCTATTTTAAAAGCTAAATAGCACCAATTCTGTCCTCACTGAACATTCTTAAGCTTCTTACATCTCCTGTAGTGCTGAGCTTTTAAAATGAGAAATAGGGCATCCATCTCTTCCAGATTCTTCCCTTTTTGGGGCACATACATTTTAGTACAGAAAACTAGATGATGCAAATGCAGATGAAACACAAACTTGGGTGTGAGGAAGCAGAGAAGAAATAGTGTATGAAGACTGGGAACAGAAATAGTGCATGAAGACTGCGAACAGACCATTGAAGGGAATGGCGCTCTAAAAATGAGTGAACAAAGATTTAAACCTTTTCTGGAGGATGGAAACTGGGGCTGGCAGAATTACATGGAATAAGAAGCCCAGGAGAATCAGTGCAGTCATAGGAACATATTGGAGAAGGTGAGACACAAAGTGACAAGTTGGGAGTCATAACATACTTTTTTAGCCTGTAATGGATACCCAGCTTCCTAAATCTCATCATTTGCTGTTGCCAGATAGTAGCTGTGAAACCCATTGGTGATCTATGCTCATTTTTCTCCTTCACAGCTGGTCTCTATAAATTATGTCAATTTACTTTTGCTGTAAATTATTTAAGTGCTTGACAGCCCCTGCTGAGTTCAGCAATGTCATAACGAAATGCCTCTATTTTTTTTTACAAGAAAAGAAATAAGAAATCAGGCCTATTCAGAAATGGGTACTGTAGCTTAAGATGGCACTGCCAAAAAGTTGATCACCATTCCTCTGGTAGACTTAACTGTCTGATGGCTCCATCATGAAGCAACTGAAAGCATCTCCTCCCTATCTGAATTGTGGTGACTTTTCACTGACAGATCCTGAGACCTGACTGACGTTGCACTGAACCAAACAAAGTGCATTCACACAGTCCAGTCACCTAACTCATAACTCCATCTGCAACATGACCTGAAACACAATGAACAAATGAGAGAATTTAAATAGTACATAGTCCAAAGCTCAGAAGTCTGTAGAAAAATAAATGGGCCTTTGTTTATCCATTTGACGCCATTACGATGTAGTTGGCGTGTGGAAAGTCCTGCATGACATCAACGGCAGAAAAATGTTTGTGCTCAAAGAATTGTTTTCTAGATGTCAGTGTCTGGGTTTGGTCTCCAAATTTACCTATGACATTTTAAAAGATTCTGCATGAGCTGACACATACAGATCCCTAAAATATGAACTGTTCCTTGTGTGTTATTTTGTTTTCTTCACACATTTCTTTCTCTCTCTTCCTGATATAAGAAATTTTATTCTGGGTACCAGAATTTGTACTGCCCCAGAGTTCACTTCAGTGTTCACTTATTTATCTGTGAAGCCAAAGGAGAAAATTGCAAACCATTCTAGATACTTTTTCTGAGTTTTGTACACTAAACCAAAAAACCCGCCCCAAATTTCCTTTTGGTTGGAAAAACCTGAGGTCCTATTTCACCTTCAGCTGAGCTAAAGAAGAGTCAGTCACTGTTTTTTCCACTGTTTGGCTTGGCCTCTAACTTTGTACAGTTTTACTTTGTGTTCACCAGTGCCAGCAAAGCTTTCCTTTTCATTCAGCATCTAACAGAAGACTCAGCTCCATGGAATTAAATTCTTCCTCTTGTCTGCAGCAGAAAGGTTCAAGCTTACTTGAGCTAAAGCAGCTTATATTTTGTCTTTGCTCTCCAAGGTTTATGCTGCAAGGCTCAACAGAATGGTTTCAGTGACTGGCTAGGATTCTGATCAAGCTCTGCTGGTTTGGAGTTTTCTTAGAAAAGCCTTTTCACCTTCCTGAAATAGGGGATATCTGAGAATAATTATCAGAGGAGGAAACCATACGCAAACTAAAGAGCCCACAGGCTCCTTCTTAAAGCAGTACTACACATCTGAGGAGCAGCAAGACTGTAGGCTGGAATGAAGCAATGCTGGATTCAGTCCTTGGTTTAAACAGTGTAAATTTAAGCATCTCACTGAGAGCTGCAGCCAGCTGGGAACTTAGAACATGGAGAGAGAATTTTGGTGGAATAAAGGCACTGATGCCCAAATGTCTCAGGTTAGATGCTACCTGCCCTGTGCGCATCTGGGATAGAGGAACAAAACATTCTTCCAGTTGTGCTCAAAGAGATGCAAACACCTGCTTTAGAAAGATCCCTCATCTCAAGAAATCCTATCCTAAAGGAGACAGAATACTGCTTGTGTGTAGCACAAGTTTTCTTCCCATATTCTGTTCAAAGAATTTTCAGTGCAAATTTTAGCTGTGCCAGAAGAGACCAAACCCTAAGACTCCCCCTCTCCACACCAGCCACAAGTGTCACACCTCTTCTGTCTTTGTTGCCTCCTGGACCTCAGATTCTTTCTGCCACTGTGGAGAGGGAGAGCTCCAGTTCCCCACTGTCCAGCCTAGGTGGCCAGGGAACTGGTATCTAGTATGAACAACACAGTAGAATACCCTACATTCAGTACCTGTCTGCACCAGCTCTTTCCCTGGTGATTGCTTAAAGCATACAATAAAATATAAAACAAGGGCACCACTTTCATCTTCAGGAGTCCCAGTTTTAAAGAAAACCATGAGCATTATTCTTTCAAAAAACAGATGTGAAAGTCTAGCCACAGAAGACCCCAGGCTCTGAAATGGATGGATACACCATTTTGTAGGCTTGAATCCAGAGTCTATTCTCTGGAGACGGATAGTATTCATAACACACAAAACCCCCATTCTTAGTTTTTCCTATTGGTTAGCATTAATCTTCTACTTGCTTAATACATGTGTTATGTATTTTCCAAGATGTCGAGTTTTCCCTCTGCTGTTCAAAGGAAGCCTATGTACTTCATACACACTTATTCTTTGCACTCATAGGGTCAGTGAACTAAAAATGATGGTGTCTAAAGGCATCAGAGTCCTCTTAGGAAACCAAGTCAGAGACCTGTGGGATAGATTCATGTAATCGAATTTCTTGCCTGTGCATGTAACAGAATTTGGTATCTCAGTTTACTTGGCCTATCCGAAATATTCACAGCCCACAGACTTCCCTCAAAACAGAAACCCTATTTATTAGCGTGACAAGCAGAATATTTACAAAGCATATTACAGAATCTAAACACCAATTTTTGGGGCACAGAAGTGGAGGCATAAAGGCCTTCTGTAGCAGAGTCACAGCAAACCACTGCCTGGAGCACTGCCACTTTGCTATTCTGATTAAACATTTTCCCATCCAACCACAGAAGCCACGCAGCATATTCTGCTGAAGTCTGTGCAACTGATTTGCTAATACAAGTGGATGAACTAGCTCAATCAATAATCACTTCTCCTTAATGTGAATGGGACTTGTCGTGGTTTAAGCCATAAATCAGCCACGCAGTTTGTTCACTCACTTCCCCCTTTTTCTTCCCTCTGCTCCTG
>JAOEHY010040101.1:13274-24523 GCA_025447955.1 Psilopsiagon aurifrons | reverse complement strand
TGGACACAGGGGCTTGGAGCACTGCTCTATGGAAGGTGTCCCTGCCCGTGGCAGGGGTTGGAGCTGGAGGAGCTTTAGGGCCCTTCCAACACAAATCAGCCTAAGATTCTATGGTGCTAATTGCAGGTCAAGTTTTAAAGTCTGCTGCCTAATTGACAAGCACATGAATTCTATGGAGCAGACACCAAGAAAACCATCAGAGGAGCCTGGTCTCCATCCCTGCAGGCAGAGGGCTGGACCAACAAACACAGAAGCCTCTCAGCCCTGTCTAGGGCCAGTCGTTTTGGGCACCTAGTATGAACCACAGAAACATTAAAAGCTATCTTAGATCCAAATAATGTCAAAAGGAGCTCAGTAGATTTTTATGAGCACCCTAAAACTCAGCCAGGCACCCAGCACTGGGACCAATGGCAGAGGAGTACTCTACAGTCCTCATGTAGCTGGAACAAACAGGGCTTGGCACCCACATCCCTTGAAAAGAGACTCCAGTGACGCCTCTGATCCCACCTCTCCTTTGCTCAGGAAATCAGCAGAAAATAAGGGCTAAACACTTTGGTAAAGACATCTAGCACACTAAAGACTTTGCATCAATTAGAAACAAATAATTAAGTCCATGTTTCTGTATTAATGAAATTCCAACCTCCATGCAAATGCAGCTTGGTGCCCACCCAAGATAAGCAGTTCACACTAAATATGAGCCATGGCATCCACAGCTCCCAACACAAAAAAACATGCAGATGGATGCGTGCTAAGCCACGTCGTGAACTCGGGGTGTGCCTGCCTGTTCAGCAAGTGGAACAACAAATTCCGACCAGGAATGCTAACAACTGTAAACAGCAGGTTTTAATACTTCTACCCATCGATAAAAGCAAATAAAAAATCAATAAATGATCAATAAAAGTGAATAAAACTCCATCTAACGTGGAAGTTTGAAAAAGATTGATTTAAAACATCTCTCTCTGGATTTGAGGCGTCCCTGCCCACGGCAGAGGGTTGAAACAGGATGATCTTACACTCCTTCCCAACCCAAACCATTCTGTGATTCTATGATTTGAGTATCAAATCATGAGAGATTTGAAATAAATGGAGTGAATGAGGAGGGGAAAATGGGATGGATCAGCTACAGTGAAATAAAAGGTATCACAAAGGTACTGTCAAGGTAGAAAGCATCCAGGGAGGAGCAGCCGAAAGGACTGACGGGGCAGAGCAGACACACAAAGGGCCACACAAACTGTGAGCCCATGGGGCATCTCTAATGGTGATGGAGATCAAGGATCCAATTTGCTCAACCAAGCTGCAGGAAACCAGGGCTTGGCAGCTCTCAGGAGCAAGAGGTGCCCTTTCAGACCTGTCACTAGCTCACATTGGCCTAACATCACCACCTGCAAAGTGCCCATGCCAGGGTAGAAAATGAAGCCATAAAAGGAAATAACTGAAGCTCTGTGTAACTTGATTAAATATTAAGAAAGCTTCTACGTAAAGTCAGCATTAAATCATTAATCACATTACCAGGTTTTTGAATACTATTGGCATGTCAGGCTTAATGTCAAGCCACATCAACGTAGAACTAGTCGCCTTATTCCCACAGAAGTTAAACCCAATTCTGACCCCAAAGTCACAGAGGTATTTTTTCTTTTTCACCATCTACAAATTGTGAAAAGTTAATGAAATTGCTTACAGATAGGATGAAAACAATAGTCTCCCTTTTGAATGAACTTAATGCATTTTTCTCCCGTATCAGAAACCACAGCAGCCCACAGCCAGCCAGTTCTTCACTCTCACAACCACAGTTCCTGCCTTTCAGTCTTAAAGAACATTGGTTTGTCATCTTGCCCTTAGTAAAAGCTCAAAATGCAGTTTGTTTTCTACACACTTTGATGATGGTATCTCCATAACTGACTTTGCAAGATAACCAAGACTGCTGTTAACGTGAGGTTGCTTTTCCCCCAGCTGCCCCAAAGTGAATTTATCAGAAATACTTGCAGCTGCTAAAAGCCCGCACTTAATCTGGGAAACAAATGTTCCAGTGGGGCTCCTCCATGAATGCAATCACTGCAAGTTTTAGTCTATAAAATATAATGAGAAAATGTCTTTATTAAAGGTTTGGTGACAAAAGTTTTACATCGCTCAAGCCACTGACTTGGACCATGAAGGTGATTTCTGCAGGCAGGAGCTCAGCAGATGCACCGTGCAGGGATGTGCCACGCTAAACCCAGGCTTTTAAAATAGCTTCATCCTCTCACACTTAAAAAGTACCTGGAATTAGCTGAAGCGGAGAACTTGCTTGGGTTTTCTTGCTTATGAACAATGAAATCACAGAGTCATGGAATGGTTTGTATTGGAAGGGACCTAAGACCCCACCCCGTCTCAATTCCCCTCTGGCAGTTAAAGCCATTCCCCTCTCCTGTCCCTCCATCCCCTGTCCAAAGCCCCTCTCCAGGTTCCCTGCAGCCCCTTCAGGCACTGGAGCTGCTCTCAGGCCTCCCCTTCAGGAGCCTTCTCTTCTCCAGGCTGCCCCAGCCCCGCTCCCTCAGATTTACTAATGCACTACTCTGATTTACAGCCGCACGGCACAAACAGGCCATCAGTCCAAATTTTTCATGCTCTGAGCTTCCTCATTAGCAGAGCAGTCCTATCACAAAGGACAGTATTTCTTGTGTGCATCTGATACACTTCTCATAACTGTATTTCAATAGAGCTTTGAAAATGCTATTTTGTGCACAGTAATCAAATTCCAGTTTCTTTCCAAAGAGGGTTTGAGACAAATTCTCAAGGAAGACAACAGTATTTAATATATCAAGAACACTGCAAACCCCAACAAGCATACAGATCTATACAACTTCATATGTATGCACAGACCCTGCGAATTTCCCAGCTGAGAAAGAAGAAACGCCAAACCCGATGCAATCCAACCACTCTGCCATATTTTATGGCTGTCAGCCCACAAAAAAAACTTTAATAAATAAATATGCAAAAACCCCAAGATTCAGTCAATGATTTAAACCGGGGCTGTTGTTTGCTGATCTAAACCATGGCTGAGCCCAGTGGTTTACGTCAAGCCTAACACAGGTAAAGGGCCCGATGCGAGCCTGCCCATCATCGCTGTGCTTTCCTCACCGCACTGTTTCTAAGCAAAAGGGGTGAAAACCTGACTGTGGAGGAGCTGGTGGGATTGCTCCCATCCTTTTCCTGCCCATGGCTCAAGGGCTGCCTGGGAAGCTGGTGAGCCAGCCTCAAGCCTCACCCAGACCCCAGCCAGACCCTGGCAGCAGAAAGAACACAGTCCCCATGGCAAGGAGATGGCTTAAGCTAAAGATGTCACAGCCAGCCAGAGCCACTGTGGTGGGGGAGGAAGAGGTGAAGCTGCCCACAGCTCTCTGGGGATGCACAAGGACTCCCCCAAATGCAGAACCAACCGCACACACCTCATGCCTACCTCAAGCACCCAAAATGAAGCTGCCCCCCAGACACTGCTGTGTGCCTGCTCACAACAACTCCAAAGCCCGGAGCCAGGAACCACAGCAGAGGGCTTTTCGTGCCAACTGCTTTGCTGCTTGATTACATTCCTAAGCGAAGGAGGGAACTAAACCAGAGCTTTTCTTTCTGCCTTCCCTCCCCTCACCTACCCCTCCATGTGTAACAGCCCTCCCTGCAGCTCCCTTGGGAGCTGCTTTGGCTTTAATCTCTGGGTGGGCTCTGGTTTCTCACTCTAGCCCTCGGAACAGCCCTGCTTTCCCAGCTGTGTGTACTGGGTATCTGCAGTGCAGAAGACTCCAAGCAAACAGAGCGCGATGCCAACTCTTCCCCCTACAATCTGGTCCCTATTAATTTAAAATTATTTGAAAACTCCAGTGAAATATTGAATTAAACTGTAATTGCAGGGGCTGGGAAAGGTGGTGGCACTAAAGCTCTTAGGAAGCTGCTTCATCTACATGACATTTTGGCAGCATTTACTGCCAGCTATGCAATTTAAGCTGATAGCCAAAGGGAGAGAGACTCCAAAGCCACACATTTCGGAGCATCACCCCACATTGTAAAATAACCATGCAGAGCCCGGACACAACACACCAGCCTGAAGCCTCCCCTGTACCCCACAACACTTCAAATAAAGGAATAAGCATTCCAACAGCAGCAAAAGCCAGTATAAAACCAAAAGCTGCTCTCGCCTGGTTTCAGCATGCCACCTCAGACTCAAAACGTGCCATGTTCTTGCTGTGCCCCTGTGGACACACTTCAGTGAGCATCTCTCTCTGGGGAACGGTGTGCCACAGCCACACTGTCCCAGCTCCACTGCTTTCCCCCTGCATTGACTCCTCTCCTGGGTCACCACCCAGCCATTAGGGAGCAGAGGCAGCTTCAGCTGATTGAGAGAAATGCTCTTTAAGGCACGGTCTGAAGCAGCACGGGCAGTCACTGAGTTAGATCCATGCTCTCCTGCTCCTGTTTCATATTCATCATCATCCAGCAGCAGCCACCAACGCACTCCCCCTGCTCTCCTGGAGCTCAGCCGTGCACAGCCGCCCTGCTCCCTGCTGGCACACGGCATTTCCCAATCCTGGGCTGTGTTGAACCCCCTCTGCTTCCCAGGCAGTCCTTGACAGAAGTTTGAAGACAGTTCTCAGGGAGCACGGCTGCAGGAACAGCCCCACACCATGGCCCTGCAACCCTTTTCCTACTGCTCATCACGGCTCTGCATCTCCAGGGGGTACCATGGCATTAAAGATACTGCATCTATGTCTCATCCTGCACGTGCTGCAGCGAGAGTTAGTAACGTGACAGCAAATGTACCAGGTAGGATGCCCAGCCCCAGTTTGGGAACACAGAGCATTTCTGACCTCCCCGGCACCCATCTGCTGCCTCACATCAGCACAGACAACGCCTATCGCAGAAGCCCCAGAGCTTTCACACACCCACCGTCAGCTGTTCATATAAATAGATTTGCTTGCTCCAGAGACACTGCATCCCACAGCAGCTCCAAGGAACTCAATATCCTCCCCACTGTGCCACCAGCCCCTCCCTCAGACACCCAGATAAAGATCCCTCTGCAAGAATCCTTTAAAAACCCAATCCCACCACTCCAGCAGAGCAGAGCAAGTTTTAAGTCACCAGATCCCACACCAGCCTCAAATTTCAAGCAGGATGCTCTGCCCACAGCTCCATCCTGGCATCTGCACTGCTAAACTGGGACATGTGGGACCAGCCAGACTCCTGTGCTGCTTAACCACATCCCTAAATAAAGCCTCATCACCAAACAGCATCTCACTATGACACAGTCCCGTCAAGCAGAGGGGCCAAGGAAGCACTGCTACAGGCTTGCTCTGCTCCCAAACCCCATCCCTGTGCACCCACCAAGAACTGACCCAAAGATGGGCATTGGGGCTCAACCCACTGGAGATCCCAGCTTGTGGGGACAAGTCTCATGCATGCTGTTGCATGAGTCTCATGCATTGCTCCACCATGAGCAAAATGGGATGACCACAACTTGTCTTTCATGCACATCTCCCAGAAACACTGTGGCTTCTGGTTTATTCAGCCTCGAGGAATGCAAAGACATTTGCCAAACACCTGGTAATCCTGAACAGCTAAATACACTAAACCCTGTATCTCCTCTGGAAAACGCAGATCCAGAATTCAAACTAACCAATGTCTATCAAGCCCCTAAACACCAAGGGCTCCCCTCTCACCCTCTCGCTCTCCATCAGCTAAGAAGGATGCAGAAGTCCTCACAGAGATGGATCTTTATTTACAGCCATAGATTAGCATAGAGGAGTTCACCGCACACCAAGTCCCTGTGAGACAGAGTCCGAGGCGACACCAGCCACAGACAGTTATTGATTACGAGTCAAAATGAAGAACGATCTGTTCTGAGCCAAACAATTTTATTACAGTCTTTGCTACCAAGACACCGTGGCTCTGAAGGCTGGCTTCAGTGAGCAGATCTCCAGGCTATCTGTCAAAGGCAATGCCAGCGTATTATTCGATGGGGTTATTCAAGTGACCTTAAAGCAACTGTAAGGACCTCTGATATTTGTGGAGGTCAAAGAATGCCTTCATACATTCTGAAGACATATAGTAGATATACAACACCGTGTCAAAGGATGAAATATGGTTCTTTCCTTTTTCTAACTAAAGTCTCTGAGATCATTCAGTCATCAAGAACATGGAGCTTTTAGCTCAGAAACACTGAGACACCAGGAACCTCCCTGAAATGTTTGCGCTTTCTACACTCACAAAGACATTACCCAAATTCATGGCAAATACCTTCCAGAGCGCAGGATCCCCTCAGCCTCCAAAGCTGGTTATTTCACTTGGGTAGGCAGTAACATCAGTTTCATCCCAGCAGCATTCCCCACAGCAGAGTGACAGGTGAGCAGCCTTCATCCCTTCATCCTCCCAAGGAACCAACAAAGGGTGTGAGCATCACCTACCCCGCAAAGGGAAATCGGTGCAGCTAACCTAACTTACAGCAGCACACATGCATCCACTTCTTTCTGGCTACAGTTACCTGCCAATTTGGTATTGAAACCAGAGTACAATTAGAGCTCAGAGTTCTGACCTCCTGATGAAGGAACTCTGTGCTCAGGACCTACAGGGACAAGGCTTCTTGCTTAACATTCCCTTTACCAAGTTCTTCACTTTACCCAAAGTAATTTGATAATTCAATTCTTCTTTGTTTGTTTCTCCCTAACATTGATTTTTGCTTCCTCACTCGTGACTGAGCATCTTTAAAAGAAACAAGAAAGATAAAACACCAATCCATCAGCCACCAGAAATACCCTATTGTTTTGTTTCTGCAGTTCCCAACTGGTACATCCTCCTCCTCCAACCACCCGCCACAGAAAAGCAGATGGCATCATTCAAACCAAATTAAAATAGATAAGAGTGTGTTAACTTTTTTATGCCTTATGATGATCATCTTTATGATTTTGATTCAAAAGTGTGAAAACAACACCAGACCCAAGGTAGTATAAAGCGCAACACAGGAAAAGGATTAACAAACATCCTTCTACTTCAACAGTGAATGACGACTCCACTAAGGGTTTGGAAACCTTCCATAGGACTGAGGTTGGCCATGGTTTGGGAAAAGAGATTCTCCTTCAGCAGCAGACATGGAGAGCACATGGAATCAAGCACTTGGTGAGGGGGTACTGAACGTGTGTTAAAACACCTATTTGGCTAGTTTACCAACACAGCAGCCAGCACCGTACACAGTGAACACATGGACAGACTGTGGCACTTTCACCCCTTTAGGATGCTGAAAGAGAGGCATGGGTGGGTACAGGAGGAAGGGATCAAGTGGGAAACCTCTCCAATCCAGCCATGAAACTCATCCCTTCCTGAAGTCTCCCCATCTGTAACACCGATGTCACCAGAGGTACACTTGTGGGCTGGGTGTACCTGGACCTCAGGCTGCAGATGTCCCTCCCACTCCGGAAGCCATCGCATCAGATGCTGCAGACCCTTGCTTGCAGCCCAACCACGTCTCACGCAAGAGACTGAAGCCTGGAAAAAGGTGCTGTGTGCTCGTGCTTTTCCAGTAAAGGGGAAGCGGCGAAAGGAAAAGCCTCAAAGTCACTGCAAAGGCACACCTGAGAATGCAGCTCTGCGCAGAGATGTTACGATAGGCGGAAAACAGCTGAACTCATTTCTGAAAGCTTTTTTCCTCCTCCTAAAGGCTCTGTTGCTATCCTGGCAAGGCAATACCCTTGTCTGTCAGTGGCTAACCTTGTCAAGGGGAAGAAAAGGCTGGGAAGTGACAGGTTTGACAACCTGTCGGATGCCTGGTGCTCTGCTCTCCTCCTGATCTGATCACTATCAAACATTAAACCACTGTTCCTCCACACAGGAGTGCAACTTGATGCTTGCAAGCCTCAGCCAAGAAAGATAGCGAGGCTGGTGTGCTGCCAAGATCCTTGCTTTGTCCCTTCCTTGCATGTTCTAGACTCCCCTTTTATGATCCCATCACTGAATGGGTCACATCAGGAGCAACCCCACGAGTCCCAAACAGGTCTCTGAAATTGCCACTGGTTTTCAGGAAGATGGGAACTCGACGTGGGCAATGAAGCTGTAATGTCTGGAAGGAGCAACGTAGGTGAAAATGGCACAACTCAGCTTGTGAATCAAATCCCACACTTGCACAAACCCCAGGTAGACCAAAATCCCCCCTATCCCCTCAGGAAAGCAAACCAGGCAGCTCCCATGCCACACATACTGCAAGCCCCAGCACACGGCACATCATTCACCCAGCCTTCAGACACTCTCTGAATGAGATCATCCAAACAGAAGGACTTTCTTTCTCTGCGTTCAAAAGGAGATAGAATATTTGAATTCATCTCTTCCCTCTGCACACAAAACCTCTCCTTTGCCCGAGCAGCTTTCAGGATTCATAAGCAGCAGCACTGCCTGTAGAACCCTGCTCTTTAATTCCACCGACACTGCAAGAGTCGAAGAGGAAAAAGCATCTTGCAATTAGGAGCTCTGCCTGAGCTAAGTGGAACTGGAGCCGTAGTGTGTATTTGAAGAGGCCATTTAGTCAACAGATGCCAAGGACAGACTCCAAGCAGCATTTACATTGTTCTTTCATAGAGTTCATATTTAACTTACAGCAAGATGGTCTCTTAGGAATACTTCCCAGAGGGCTTAAATCAAAACTTACATCTGGTTAACTTGTTTCATGAAGGCCTTCTCAGCACCAGGAGCAAGATGCCTGCTGCAAAGCCCAACTGCTTCTACCGATGATGCCATCCAACAGGCAAGTTGACTTAGGCAAAAGGCAACTCAGGGGCTTCCTGGAGTCTGAAGAGGCTTCACAACCTTCTCTGTTACATGGAATTCCAAACACAAAGCAGGCAGGGGAATACCCCCCAAAAAACAGTCCTCAAGTTGTACCATGCAAACAATAGGAGGCACAACTGCCCAACGCACCTTAACAGATCCGACGTGGGGCAGCAGGTCAATCACTTGCCATCTGTTCAGGTACTACTGTGCCCCCTAAGCACCGAGGGGCTGGGCACAGGGCTGCAGCATCTGCAGGGCAGGAGGGAAGGCTGCTCCGCTCTCAGGCACTGGCAGGCAATGAGAGGCAATGGGTTCCGAAGCACAGTGACCTGTCGAGCAGGAGTGGTGGTGCTGCTGCATGACAGCACAGGACAGCAATGCTCACTCTGCAGGGAGCTGTCAGCCTTTAGGTAAGGCCAAACAACCTAACTCAAAATACCAGACAAGCTTTCAGGGATACAGAAACACTTCTGCAGGTCTTTGTAGCTTGTTTGCCTGAAAACTTGCTTGTTGGATTCCTCCCCTCCAATTTTTACCCCCAAACTGAACACAAGACTTCCAAAAGCATTCATCTCTATCTGCTGTTCCACTACTTGGGATACTGCAGCTCAGGACATTGTTCACATGCAGCAGGATGAAGCTGCCTCCTGCTCCTCTGCTCCGCAGCCTCCTACCCACTGCTAATGCTGCATGTGGATGCACAGAGATGCCACACCACAACCCTTGTCCACCCACGGTGTTTTGCTGGTTTGAACAGAGACAAATCAAGCTTGTGCAAAGTCCAAGACCCAGGTAAGGGTTTTGGGGAAAAACTATAAAGTAGTATGTTTTTTCTCTTTAAAACCCCCAAATTTCACATCAAACATCACTTACGGATGTGCAGGACTGCTCCTTTGCAGCAAACAGCTCACTGCTCACTTCGCTTGAAGGAGCCTCCCTCTCTTTTTACATTCCAAGGAAAGGTTTCTTTTTAAACAAATAAAAACTAAAGCTTTTTAAGACTGATTTCCCTTTTCAAGGCAGTAAGGAAATAGATTCCTTTTAGCATGCTTCATGCTTGAAAAGGTTACAGTGGCCTTTCAAAATACCACACGCTGTGCATTCTGTATAGCATTAATGACTTGGAGGATGCACTGATACTTTCTAGTACATCTTAACCTTTTAAAATTGGGCCTTCATTGTCTTACCTTAATAAGCAGTTTGTTCACCTTATGTCATTTTTGTCTCACAAAGGCCACCCTGGCTGAAGACATACATTGGATGTAAAACCACTTGTCTTGCGCGCATAGTTTAGAGCACGTAACAGCAAAGCAACGTCGTCAAATGAAATACGCTTATCCCCTCGTCCCATTATTTCTCTCTGCTGTGACTAAAGCTTCCCAATAATCCCAGATGAGCAGCTCCCTGGCTCTTCAAACCACAGGGCCAGAGGGCATCAGGAGAGGTGTAATGTTTTATTCACTGCACAGGAGTTGAGCGGCCAGTGCAAGCACACCAGCTCTGTGAGTACAGGGGAGGGCAGGAATCGATAAGAAATCAACAGTGATTAATGCTGTTTGACAATCTTCTACATTAATCATGTTTCCATGCTCCTGAGAACACGAAGTGGAAAATCTATAGTCATAAAAGTGTAATTGGGAACACTCTTCCTCCTCGCACTGAGAGGAGGGAGAGGAAATCTCACCCTCAGAAAAAGGTTTCATTATTAAATGTCTAATTTTAAGCGACGCACACAATATTGGAAGAAAACCTGGAGAGTAAATGGAGCTCCCAGGCATCCTCCCTGCCCGCTGCAAGCAGGCCCTGCCAGCTTCCACAGCACTGCCTTTGATCCCTCAACTTCACCATTAACAGCCTGAACGGAACGCACAGAAACACACACCAAGAGAAGTTCAAATACAGCCGTAAAGAGTCAAGCACTCTTTCTGCAGAACAAGCTACGAGGTGCCATGGAAAGCAATGATGTCTTCATTAGCTTTTACAGTAAACATCCCTCTTGGAAAGCAGCCTTTATGATCCACCAAGGGCAATAAAGATGTCTTTGTAAATTGATGAGGCAAAATGCTTTAGAGGTAGGGTTTCCTCCAGAGCCAGTGGGAAACAGAGCCGAATACTCTCTAAAAGCATACAGGGGGAATAAAAGAGATATTCACTGTTATCATGGCAAGTTCACACCTGTGACAAAATCACCGTAAAGCACAAAAAGGGCTTTTAAGCACATTAGGAGTTTATGCCCTGGGAGGGTGCACTGAGGTGCCCAGAGGGGAAGGTGCAGTTGGCACAGCATGAGCTGGAGACCCACCAAAGCAGCGTACTGAGGGACCTGGGACCATGAGGCCTATTCTCTGTGACAGCTTTCACCATTCATTTTGGCGAGCCATTGAATCACAGAACCCCAGCCTGGTTTGGGTTGAAGGGACCTCAAAGCTCCTCCAGCTCCAACCCCTGCCACGGGCAGGGACACCTTCCAT
>JAOEHY010040101.1:0-13174 GCA_025447955.1 Psilopsiagon aurifrons | reverse complement strand
AACTTAAACAGGGGAAGTTTAGATTGGATATGAGGAAGAAGTTCTTTACTGTGCGGGTGGTGAGGCACTGGAATGGGCTGCCCAGGGAAGGTGTGAATGCTCCATCGCTGGCGGTGTTCAAGGCCAGGTTGGACAGAGCCTTGGGTGCCATGGTTTATCGGGAGGTGTCCCTGCCCATGGCAGGGGCGTTGGAACTGGATGAGTTTAAGGTCCTCTCCAACCCTATTCTATGATGCGATGATTCTGTAGAGCGGAAGGCTAACCACTGAAGGCCTCACATTCTGTACTACACCTCCGATTATTTCATTATCTATTAACGCTTTGGGAGGTCCAGGATCAGTGAGCAAAAGCAGCATCTACAGGGTACACAAGGTATTTAACTTAAGACCAAGCACAATAGCATGCCGAGACATGAAAAGAAGCTATATGAATGGACATGAAATTGATTGTTGGCAGTTGTACATCAAAATAAAACATGCACCTTTTAAGTAAAGAGCAGCACCTAAAGAAGCCAAATAAAACCCCAGCAAAATCTGCAACTGACAGAAAAGAGGAGAAGCGTTAGGTGACTAATGAGATAAAGTGGGTAACAATGAGACTGTCTCAATGCTCTGAAAAGACTGTTTACCCTAGCAGGGAGATGAACAAGAGGGGGCATACTGGAAGCATGCTAATGAATGGCACAGAGAAGGCAAACCATGCTTTTTTTCTGTTCACACTCAAAGACCCCTCAACCAAGTTAAAAGTTGGGGGAATCAAAGCATTTTGTACCATTTATAACTACTGGAAATAAATGAGCCAAAAAACTTTTCAGGACACAAAACCGACACAACTTCTACAGAGAAAAACCAGAAAAGCCTGGTTTGAAAACACTACTGAAGGAATACCTGAAGTCCTTGCTTCCAGATTTAAATCAGTCTCCGAATATTCTGTATTATCAAGACATTGACTACTGTAAGGGAGAAAAGTCACGCCACACCTTCCTAACGTAGGACAAATGTAGACACTTGTTATCTCAAGTCTCTGCCATGGATCACTGTCAGGGACAAATCTCAAGTCCTTTCTAGTGTGCAGACAGCTCCATTTCTTCATTTTGATTGTATTTATTTCAATTTGCCAAGCAAGCAGGTCAACACAGCACAATCAGGATCAACTAATAGCCGGTGAACATTAAACTACCTGCTGTCACTAAATAATGACACATTTACAATGTTCACAACAGAGTCAGTTATTTTGCTATGTGGATTGTAATTCAGACCCTCCCTTGTCCTCCTCTGGCTGTGAGAAACAGTCCACCACTTCCAGTGCTGCCGATGGTTAGGCTGACCATGAAGATTGTTTCTCTCACACATAAAGACTTGTCTAGCTGTACCACACAGAACTCAACACTTGCACTGCACTACAGACTTGACCTGACCTGGCACGAAAACCGATAGTTACCCTAGGACCTCAACTACCAGAACATGAAAATGAGCGCTGTAATATTACGAGACACAGTTTTCCCTGTAAATTCCCAAATAATATATTTCAATATTCACAACAGAAATAAAACCACTGCCAAAGGACTCACTGTTTCTATAAAATTACCATGAAAATTCCGTTCGCTTGAATGCCAAGTTTTGTGAAGGAGAATTGAAAAACCTGCTGCCGTCCCTGTGCAGAGGACATTCGAGCCTTTCATTTGCACTTCAGAGTCTCACATCTATTCAAAATGAAGAAGCCTGGAGTTTGTAGAACTACCTCCCTCGAACAACAAAAGCAAAACAACCCCACCAACATCATACAAACCAAGGGGAACAAACGCACAGAGATTTGCTGGAGTTTGGAAAGAGCCTGAAAATAGAATCAGAGAATAGTTAGGGTTGGAAGGGCCTCAAGATCATCCAGTTCCAACCCCCATGCCATGCAAAGGGACTCCTCACACTACACCGTATCACCCAAGGCTATGTCCAACCTGGCCTTGAGCATCACCAAGGATGCAGCATTCACAGCTTCCCTGGGCAACCCATTCCAGTGCCTCACCACCCTTACAGTAAAGAACTTCTTCCTCATATCCAATCTAAACTTCCCCTGTTTAAGCTTGGACCCATTACCCCTTGTCCTGCCTAAAATAAACTCCCTTAAAATATTAACTGTTCTGTTCATCTCAGAATAGACAAACTCTGAAGGCAACAGTGATCTATTCAATGTCAGCACCTGTAACCAATTCACTAGAATATATAGCAAAGGTGAGGAACATTATGAACTAAAATCTACAGAGAATTTCCCTGATGAGAACATGCCTCCCTGGGAGAACACATGTGAAAGTCTGGCTATACGGGATACAGAAGGTTAGGACAGGTACATCTTAATCAGCACACTGGGGCTGGGTTTGAAGGGACTCAATCTTCAACAAGCTCATCAAATGCAGCTGTAAGAGCAAGTAAATGTACGTTTCCACAGCAGCTTGCAACTGGACAAGCTATGTACAAGTTTCAATAGTACCAGCAAGTTTCATGACCCCAATGCAATGGCAGTCACAAAGTGCTCTGCAAAGCCCTCACTTTTATGAACCAGAAAGGGTTATAACGAATTTTGGCAAAATTAAAGTGTAAGATCCTTTAATCATTGCTTCCCTAATAGAGCAAAGTCAGCTTTCAGTAAGTTTAACAAAAAAGATTAGAGCTGGCCATTTATAAGGGGAAAAGCTGGTCTACTGCTGTCAGTAAAAGAAGGAAGAACTGGAAGAGCCCTTCAAGAACATCTCATTGCCAGTGGAAGCTTATGTGTGGAAGGTTTACAGATATGGCCTTCTTGCCTAAGATCCGTCAATGAAAATCAGATGGCTCAGGTCCTACCTCAGTCTTTATTCAGACTTGTGAAGATAACTTTCAAACAACTCTGCTGCGCAAACTGCTACAAAAGGTGCATGACACTTACGTGTCTAAGAGAGAGAACGCTTGCCAATGTATCACATGTGATACGCTTTTCAAAAGGCACTAAGAGGTCCTCAGGTGAAAGGTCCCATCTATGCCTGTAGTGTAACTGTTAATAGCAATAAAGACCTGTTTGGGTAAAAGGGTTTTTTTCTTGTTTGCATCTTTAAAAGCAAGAGCTGCAGGGCTAAACAATACTGATGCCTTCAAAACTCCAAAAGAGGGGATTGTTTCCCCTGTGGTGCCATCCAACTGGTGCACAGTAATATACAAAAGCACATGCACTTGTAACTCTTAAATATATGTCAAGGTATAAATTGAAGTTCGGTGCTTTTTCCCTTTTAAATGTACAGTAATATATCCCATTCATGAAGGAACCGTTCAGAGATTGCACTGGGACTCGGAAGGCACACCAGCCACCATCTTCACAAGAAAATCAGCCTACCAGGCATCCCCAGTGCTCTGTGAATGGCGCAGATATGTCTCACTAAATAAAAGAGAAGCATCTGAGAACATTGGGGAATAACACACAGTGATTGGCTGCTTATGAGATGTATTAATAATATGGCTTGGAGGAGAGGCAGCAGATGACTTCATTTAACAACATGGTTACAGGGACTCATTGCCAGGGATGCAAAGAGGTAATCAAACTGATGGGCTGCTGCTCCACTCCAGCATTCCTTACCCTATCACAATGCCTTGTCATCTCTGCCACCTCAGGGCATGTGCAACAACTGCACCCCGAACACTTGGTTTGCTCACCTTTTCCCCAGTATATAAAGAGCAACAAAGTCAGTATTTCCTCTTGGCCTCAATTCCGGACCAAACCATGACAAGACAGGAGAGACCAGAAGCTGGCAGGGACCAGTCCCTCTTAAAGCTTTGATCTGCTTTGTCCATGATGCTTTCTGTCACTGCCACAGGCAAGAGATGACAAGAGAGGGAGAAAATCATATCCCAAAGCAAACGGACCTATCTGTTGGCCTCTCAGGAGGAGTTGGCTGTATATCCTGGAATGCCTAATGTTCAGAAAATTTATCTTGGTAAAGGCTCAGGAAAATGTATGTTTTTATTTTACCCAAAGTAAAAATATTGGTCAATGTGAAATTAAAAAGTGAAAATAATACTCCCCCTTGTAAAAAAAATTCCAGCCTCCTACACTCACTGTATCTCATAGACTTCTAAAACAAATAAAATGCATTTTATGTGTTTTTTTCTGCTAACATTTTATTGGTATTTATAATGTAGTACAGAAGAGACTTTTAAGGGGGAAAAAAGAAAGTTACAATAACATACCAAAGTGTTTAGAAAGGCTGCGATTGCAGAGGACACAGACCATGCTACCCTCCTTTTTCTCTCAAAGCAAGGAGCAGAAAACACCAAGCAACCAATGCAAAACTTTGCTGTTGCCACTGGGGCACACACTGGCATAGAAGGAACATATTTCAAAGGATCACCTTTTCACAACACCTATTCTGATTCCAGCGAAAGAACGAGGTCTAAAGACCCACAGTAGTTTGTATAGATCACCATTAATGCAATGGGTGGCCCACAATCAATAAAACCCCAAACACAGTAGGCTATGCTCAGCTAGAACTGGTAATGTGCTGAAAGGGGAAGAGCTTGGGTGATAGCCCCTTAACTAAACAGAGCTCTGAGCCTGTCTTCCTCTTCACTGCTTGAGCCAAGGGTCAGCAACTACACTGACTGGAAAGGTGAAGTTCCTAATTATGTTTTTTATATCTGACCAGGTATCCAAGACACATCTGAAATGTACAAATGCAACTGCTCATGTTGAATACAGCAGATTTTATACCCAGAGTGCGTAACTGATGTGGGCCAGTTAATCCTTCAGAATTCCCATAGAGTAGCTCCTGAAACTTCTCTTAAGGAGTACTGGGTGCTCTGTTCTTGACACCTGACAAGCTTTTCAGCTGTCAGTGTCATCGACTGCTGTCTAAATCGGGAACATTTAAGCAAGACTTTATCCTCCTCCTCCCAGCCTTTAGGACAATGGTCTTGAAATGAGAAGTTCTGCTGTCTTATTTCAAATCCAGTGGTTGCCCAATTGTAAATGCATCTTAGAGGGGTATCTGGTCACCTGGACTCAGGATGGAGCTAAACACATAGCTGCCCATGCAAGACTGGACACAGAAATGATGGGCCTACATCAAACTAGCTGCAAGACTCAGACGACCCTCTGATACCCTGGTTTGGGGTGTGAAAGGCTCCAAGCACTGCAAAGAGCAAAAGGCTGAATTCTAAATTGTTTCTGTCATGCTGCTAATAACATGTGAATCTGGTGCTTTTACTCGTGACTTACACCAGAGCTCGCAAGCATTGGTGGTTAAGGGAAAAGCAAATGGCATCATCTACCTGGACTAGTGTAAAGACATGTGCTGACAGGACAAGATGAAATGGCTCTAAATGGAATAGCTCTTAAGCAGAAGCTCTCCCCTGTGAGGGTGCTGAGGTGCTGGCACAGGGTGCCCAGAGAAGCTGTGGCTGCCCCATCCCTGGCAGTGTTCAAGGCCAGGTTGGATGGGGCTTGGAGCAACCTGCTCTAGTGGAAGGTGTCCCTGTCCATGGCAGAGGGTTGGAACTGGGTGAGCTTTAAAATCCCTTCCAACCCAAACCATTCTGTGATTCTGTGATACATACAATGGACAATTGTTTTCCTTCCACTGTAAGACAATATAATCACTGCTTAGCACAAGTTGTTTCAGTAAATGCAGGGTGCTGAAATTTGGCTTCAATTAGTTGTATTAGTACTCACAGCTCTCAATCAAGCTTTTTCCACCATACTGCCTTTAAATATGTTTTACGTTTGTGTATTAAGCCAGCAGTTCTTTCACAGATCTGCTTTTCTTCAGAACCATAGTCAAAATATAGACATCAAAGTACTAAAGGCCTGGAATCCAATAATAATATGTTAATTCCAATACCACAGAACGGTAAAATTCCCTCACATTTCAGCAAACAATCTGTCTTTCTTACGGGCTGCAACTGTGCAGATGACTGAGGCAGTCTCTGAGGGGGTGGAAAGGCATTTAGAAATGTTCAGGGTTGCAGCCTGTTAACTATTCCACCAGAAGCAGAGTCCAGTGCCTCTAATGAGCTCACTATGTTAAAACAAAGATACAGCAACAATCGCAGAGCTCACTGGTACCACCCATCAGTGAAAATATAGGCTTGGTTATTGTTCCTAGTAAGGTAAAACGACGTGCCATTTGAGAGCATCAAAGCCACCGTCAGCACTGGAGAAAGCACAGTTCATTGGAGCATCTCTGCTCCAGTGAAAAGTTATCCAGAGGATGGACAAATATATGCTACATTAGAAATAACATTATGATGGCTACTATCCAGATAAAGTTGATAGCTCTTACTCTTCTACTTAATTTTCTTAAGCAAGAAAGCTTGTAAATGCATGACTTTTATACTGGATGCCTGTCTGCAAGGCGCGATGCTCTGGATTAGTGCACTACTTTAACATCAGATACTAGGACAGGGAAAAGGATGGGAATTTCTGATACAGAATCAATACCACCTATCTCGTGTAACAGTGAAAACCAGTCTGAGGTTAAGAAAGAGTCTCTTGCCGGAACCAGTAGGAATATAACCATCACCTCACAATTTGGTAAGACACACAGAAAACGGGGAAGCCCTCAGGGGAACCAGCACAAGGGTTTAGGTCAAAAAGCACCTTGAGAATGGAACCCAGGCAGTCGGGAGGAAACAGAAGAGATGCTGAAATATTCCCAGGTTGAAACAAACCCAGGAAGCAACCCCAGGAAAACAACTAGGGCACAGAAGAGTGCAGGCTCTGCCACGGCCATTTTTGTCCCAAAACTAAACAGAATGAGGTGTGCTAGAAATGCAGTGGGTTCTGTTCACCTGACAAACTGAAGCCTCCACAAGAGAAACACACGAGCTACGTAACATGTTTAGTTCCTAAGGGCGCATGAGAGGCAGTCCTGATTGAGAACCCGTAACTGATCATGAACTTGTTAGTTCTGTCTTTCTGGAAGAAGCAGAAATTGCAGCATCTAACAGTACTTTTCCCTTTGAGGCTCCAGCTATTTACCATTCCAAACCCCCCTCCTTTACTGTCTGACCAGCCAGGCAGCTCCATCTAGGAAGTGGAAAGGAGGCAAATTCCTAGAACTCTTGGCCTTCTGTACAGAACATACAGAATATATATTCAAGAACAAGCTTTCTGCTAGTAACCCGTGCCCCCAAACACATAACTTTTACTACATCATAGTTTTACACTTAGTAATTGCTGTTTGCTTGCATTTTATAAGGAGAACTCATCTAAACCCAGCATCTGAACCATCTCACACTGCTGGAAACTGAAACTTCTTGGGAATTCTCCAGTGAAACTTGCTTCTTGAGAATGCTGGTTCATCAAAATCTAGATAGTTTCCCTGAAGTCTCTATTCCAGCCAAACTCGGATGAAATCCTGTCAGTCAGGCAGGTCTTGGCATGCCTGCCTCCCCGCCACCCTGTTTGCTGAGCTGTTGGGAAGCCCACTTTCCCGGGCTGCTGTATGTCCTTTGAGTGAAGCTCTGGAAACTGGATTCGTATTTGATGGAAGCCCTGCCAACCTCAGTGAAATCACAGCTTTTGGGATCAAGGACTTATGTCACATACCTGAAAATGGCTTTGAGGGTCTGTAGGTGCCTGCATCTACCATCATACCGAATCCCAAAGCTTTCAGATTGCCACTTCAGATACCTTTGCAGGCTGCCTGACTCCCATACTGCTCCACAAGCTGGGAACCAAGTGGTTCCTGCTCTCAGGACAGAGGGTATGATGGACTGTGGGCCCTGGAAGCCCTGGCGCTAACAGAATTCCCTCCACTTTGACTCTTCTCTGCAACTCACAGCACTAAACCTGACCAAAATTATGTCAGACACCATCAGTCAGCGTGGTGCTCCCTGCGGCACAGTTCACTTTGGATATACTGCGTTTCCTGTGGGTTTGGCTTTTGTCAAAAACTGGGGGTAATTCTGCCCTCTTCCTTCCTCCAACCTCAAAGAAAACATTAAAATCTATGGAAGAATGGAAATCTGGTTTCCCAGTCAGCTCTACCTGCACTGTTGAGAAGCACCGTATTTGGCTATTTCATGACAGTATCCAGAGATCTCTGTAATGCAGACATCGGTATTTCAAGGTCTGTTTTCTACAGCTCTTCTCCGTTAGGAAGAGATTTATTTTCCTTTCAGCAGGCAGAGGAGAATGCACCTTGCCCTGCAGAGGCATTTTTAAGTTTTGAAATAGGCCCTTCTATTTCCAGCCTTTTCTTTGAGATTGCTTCAGCCAGCGCTTGATAAAGTAACCTGCACTGTATCAAAGTGTTGATGCAGGAGCCCCAGGAAATCATCATTTTCTAAACCCTTTATGCTAAGTCTCTCAACTCCCGCTGCAGTAGCTAATACAGTATGAACAACACTCATCCTCTTAAACCTTTGGGTTTCTGTACCTAAAACCTAATTCATTTAGGGATGGTTTGTTTATAGATACCAAGGGCTCGGCCCAGGATACGCAGCAGTTTGTCAAGGATATGAAGAAAATAGCAAAAGCATCTTCAGGAAGTACAACAAAGGGTGCCAGGGAGCTCACAGAACATCAAAATGGTGTGCTACATGCCCAGGCTTGCTTCCCTTTCCAGTTAACTGAACCTTAGGCATAATTTAGAGCCTCATTCAGTACAAAATATACTGACAGTTTCCTCGCAGAAAAGCTTGCACGAGGCTTCTGTAACTCCGAGCCTGAACGAGTTTCTTTTCTAAATCAGGCCCTCAGGATTCCCAGGTTGCATATGTAAGCACGGCTGGAAACAGGGAAAGAAAAGAGGGCAGGCATCTCTGCAGTGCAGCGCAGGCCTGATCTGTGTAGCAGACCAGAAGGTCAGAGCAGAGGGTGGGAGGAAGCACTGTTCTGCTCCATTTGGGCAGAAGAATTTGGTGTTTGTTCAGAAGCATAAGAAACACTGAACCACCATATAAGGGCTGAGACTCAGGCCCTGCTGGAAAAACCTGCTGGATCTGAGCTCGGCACATAACTCACAGGAACATTAATGAGAGTTAAACGCATGCACTGAAAGAAGAATAGACCCCTCAGTGATTTGTCAAGATAAAATCCAAAATAACTTTGAATGCTCTGAGGTAAATATTAGGTTATGAATTAAAACCAGCAGAAGTAGTGGAACAATTGCCTATAATGAGATCCAGGAACAATCTACCCACTGTACCAGGTTTTCATTAGAGTTATGGCCTGCAGCCATACCACCTTGTGCTGTGATCTTAAAAGCTAAGACGGGTTGGGCTGCTCAGTATTTGGAAGGGAGACCTCCAAGCAAGTTCACCGCTACAGAAACAGCTTAGTGATGCCATAGATAATGTTCTTTCCTCTGATTCAAGAATTGGATTCGGGTGTTAGGGAGATACGAAGGTCTTTTGTGCGAGATCTAAATCTAAGGATCTGATGATCTGTGGTCATTGAAGTATGCCTGTCATTTCTCATGAGTGTACATCACTTAGAAATGGCTACTGCATTTCGCTGTAGATGTGGTTGTAAAACAGTAATAGGCAAGTGCTGCCAATATAATGTAACAATCAACTTCACAAGGAGATTGAAAAGCTATATTTGGCAATACGGGGTAGAGGCAGTTTAAGTCCCAAGAGCTCCAGAGAGTGTTTGCTATAGGGTCTGTACCTACCCTGGAAACACCACTCTACCTCAGACCTCTGTGAAGGGAAGGCACTTTCAACCCTGAGGTTACCACTGGTGTTATCACATGCATGCTTGTGTGCTCTCGCCCCTGCACACACAGCTGAGCTGCCTCTGCAGCATCACCTGAACCACTGGAGTCTACAAAATGGGCTTAAACAAGTGGTGGAGGAGGAAGTTCAGCTGCCTAGCTGATGAGAGAGGCACAGACAGCTTGTCAACTGTCTCATCCCTGCTCTTAAATCTGCTGGGATTCAACCTCTCAGGCACTAGCCCTGCAAGGAATTAGGTGCATAATCAGTTGTAGACACTGACTAGTGCCCTGTATCTAAATCAATGGGACTACTCACAAAGTTGAAGATGCATCTCTCTCCAAAGAATGAAGGCATAAATGACCAGCGCATCTACACAATTCCTAATTGATGCTCTTGATTTATTAACCTCCTTGGTTGTCATTCAGGACACTGTACTAACATTGTTTTGTTTGTCCATGTAGGACATGACCCTGAATACTGCTGAGAGCCCTCGAGTCTGTAGTGCTCAGAGGGCTGACTTCATCAGGAATTCACCGAAATACATCAATTGGAGTTCATTGAATTCAATGGGATTTGAGAGCATTTGGCATCCCTTAGGAAGCAATTAGCACCTTCCAGAAAATGGGCCTTAGACAATCAGGTCTACAAAGTTCAGACAGGTTTTCCTCTGGGGTTTGGGGCAGTTACTATTTGTATATAGTAAATAGCTGTTTTAATTTTTGCTTTCATTTTAAGATGCAATTCTGAACAGAGCTTCAGCTGTCCATTAACATTTGGTATCATGCTAGGACTGGACACAGCAACAAATTTCCCATTCTGGTGAGTAACCTACTGGTGATTTGCCAGAACTGAGTTGCTAAATTGATTTAACATGGAAATGCATTATAACGTGACCCAAATAAAACATCTCTCCCCTTTACCAGGATGCTTTTATTTGCATCATACGGCTGAATAACATGATCTGTTCAAGATACCCGTACAATTTCCAATAGTTGCTCATCTCTGACTTCTTGCAGAGACGAGAAGGAAGCCATGAGTCTGTTAGCTTTAAGTAGCTTCCAGGCTATGTCATGACTTGTGTTTGTACATGGGCCATATTTCCTTAATATCCTAGTTTTAAGCATTGACTTCATGAGAACAAGCAGTGTCACATAAACCAGCTGGTGATACATATTTGTGAGGAGGAGGGGAACTATCAGCACACACTGTCTGCTGTCTTATATCAAAAACTCTTCCAACTCACTGTAAACGTGGATTGAAACTGGAGCCATAAGAAATGCCTTTCCTTAATTTTGGTATTTTCTTTGCACTACATAAACTTAGCCCCAGGACTTCAGTCCTATTACCATGGGTATCCCTCTTGATTGAGTATGTTTGATATCTGGGTCTGCTATCGTAATGCTGAGAACACAGTGCGGCTTTTAAGCACAATGAAGGCTTTACTACAGAGAATGCTGGATAGGTTCCTGTGAACTGACAAATTGCATAGGAAACCTGTTATTTGGGACATCCTGGTGATCTTCTTGAGCTAAAAGACCTGCGAAGATTTTCTATAGGTAAAACGGTGGTCAGGGAGGGGAAATTATGAATTGAAAATATCCACTTGGAGCCACTGACAATGTTAAGGCAGCCCCTCGAGCACATACAGAGACCTTGCAACAGTGCCCTGTGCTTGCAATAGCTCCAACTGTGCTTGGATAAATGAGACTTCCTTCCTTGAGGCACAGTCCAAAGCCCACTGGAGTCCATAGGAGTTGTTAAATCAAATGAAATAAACAGATTTTGGATTAATCTCTCAACCAAAGACAATTTTGCAGGAAAATGAAGCACTGTTGTTAGTGCATTGCCAACTAAGTATTTCATACTCACAAGTAACGGGATGCTTTAAAGTATGCACACTGTTTCTTGTTTGCTTTGGTTTTTACAGGTTTGTAACAGCATTTCCTACTAATAGCAAATTATAACACAAAGAATCATGCAAATGCCCAGCACTCAATACAGTCAGAAAAACTGAAGGAACCATGTCCCCTTTAGTTTTGAAATGCTGCTCTCATCCCTCCTAAAATCCTAACAGCTTCTACCACACTGCATGGGAATCCTTCTACTTCACAAATACATCTTATTTACCCATGCAATAGGCAGCTCAAGGCAATAGAAAAAGAAATCCAGTTAGAAAGAAGAGTGCAATGCTTTTATAGGATCTCGTATCAGCCTTCACACCAGAAAAGATGTAAACCACCAAATGTGGAAAAAATGCATTATCCAGGATAAACTGAGCACTGCTGCACTGTCAACTGCTTTCATACATACTTGAAGCACTGACAGCATTAAGTGAAACTCCTATTTACTTCTTTTTGGTAAGAAATACATATCCACTTTCTTTTCTTATCCAGATAATGCTACAAAGTGACACAAAACAACTGCAAATAAAGTGCATGCACATAAATAACTTGGTCTGACTTTTTGTTTAATGTCCAAGATGATTGGAACAGATTGTATCGTGAACTACTTTCCCTTTGGCTAATTAAATAGCTGTCCCCACTTACCATAAAGCATATTCTTATTAAAACAAGTATCTATATCCACTCTGCTGGATAAATTACTTCCAAGTAAGTGCCATAAAGCCCATTACATTCCTGCTTTAGAAGTGGATCAGGTCCAAACAGACAATCAAAGGATTTCACTGGGATTATTTTAGATTAGAAAAACTCTGGAAGATATGAGGCACTGACAAGATCATAAAGGCACAAAGGAAAAATTAACAGTTACATAGCAAACAAAGCGCTCCAGCAGGTCCCAGCATATCCAAAAGGGAAAGAAGTAAATTAAAGAAAGAAAACCCTATTGTACAAATCTAAACCCAAAAGGAAATCTGTTTATGCAGATACAGGATGTCAGGACTACATGTTATCTCACCTACAGATCAAGTAACTAGCCCAAAGTTCAAAACCCAGCTCACACAAAAATTAACCAAGTTCACCCACTGCCTGAGTAGGAACTTGTTTCTTTCCACAAGTTCCTTTTAAAATTGAATAGAAAAGGCTATGTTATGATTTACCATATTAATGAGCCATTATTGCATAACTGTATTTTTATTGCAGATATATTACCTGCTAAATGATGCTGTTTTTCCAGAAAAAGTTCACAGGACAGATTCCATGGGAATGTTTCCTGCTGACAGTTCCTAAATCTTTCCAAAGCTGTCAGCAACCTCAGAAATCAAGTCTGCAGTACCCCGGCAAGCAGAAGCACATGCACAGCCGCTCTGTTTTTAAACTGCGATCCAAACCATTAAGGAAACACCTTAAACATAAAAGATTATTGAACATCAGACGATCCTATCTAATTTGTCAATCTAAAAAGCACTGTCAATTGCATGTAATCTACACTGCAATTTCTAGAAATATAACTTGACATTCAAAAATCTACTTTTTGTCACACCCCCACCCCCCCCCCCAACTTCTGCCCAAACTGATTATCCTCAGCAC
>JAOEHY010040099.1:0-11168 GCA_025447955.1 Psilopsiagon aurifrons | reverse complement strand
GGGAATAATCTAATAAAAAAGCCTTTTTCTGCGTATGCTATAAGTAATTGTGTAAACAGAATTCTTACATAGGTTTTCAGGAGCTGAAGACATATATAGACAAATGCTGCAGATAACTCATATCCCTTGGTATTTGTTTATTCATTTTGGGGGACTAGCCCATCAAGTCATACCTTCTAGTTTCTGGATTTCCTGAAAATTTTCATAGTATGATTTTTTTTTCATACTATGCTGAGCAACTGACTTTTCTCATACCTGGTAGAGATTCTCAGTGGCCAGAATACAGAACTTGATTCCACTCTTAGGACCAGCAACCCAAAATTCTTCTAAATATTTCGCTGGTCTCAATGTCCCTAAGATTGTCTACATTTTCTTGCTATAGTTATGTTTGGGGAACTTCATGTTCCAGGTTCCTTAAATTCTGAGACTGAGCACATGTTGCTGCCAGCATCTGCTCTGTGGTCTTGTACTTTCTGTGCAGATGAGATCAGGAAATGCTGCTGCATTTGTGGACCTTTTCTTGGTATAGATTTGGGGTGGAGCCAGGGTGCATATCTGGAGCCAGGAAATCGAAAGTGCCCTTGCAGTCTATAGAATATTAATAGTTTAATTGTCTCTGAATGGGAAATAGAATCCCCTAACAAGGCTAATGAAAAGTATATATAACATACAGCTTAATCTCTGCCTTTGCCATACGATAAAGTAAACAAATCTTTTTGCCTCAGATGGAGCTGAAGACTATAGACAAGGCAATGCTGCCAAGGTGCACATACTGTTTCTTGTACTCTGCACTGCAACTTTACAGCTGAGCTATTCTAGCAAGAATATTTCCTCTTTTTGAGACATGGTAAGTTTCTTTTTGAGGCAGAAAAGAAACCCCAGCTTTTGTCTTATAACATCTGCCTCTTTTTTTAAATAACTTGTCTTTATACTTCAGGAACAGGCCTGACATCCCTTGAGTCTTATGACACGGCAGAAGCCATGACAGCACTAAGAAATGTGCCAAATCATAGAATAGTTAGGGTTGGAAAGGACATTAAGTTCATCTACTTCAAACTCCTTTGCCATGGGCAGGGACAAATACTTCCATCTTCTACAAGGAAATTAATAAACAAACATAGTAGTTAATACATACATTCCAGCAATATCCCTCTGGTGGGTTAACTTTGGGTGGCTGACAGATGCCCACCAAGCTGCCCCATCACATCACCTCCTTCACTGCACCTTCTCAGTAGGACAAAGGGAGAAAATAAGATTAAAAGTTGGTGGGTCAAGACAGCAACAGATATTACTTACCAGTTACTCTCCCCAGCAAGTCAAACAACTTGGGGAAGATCAGTTTAAATTATTGCCAATTAAATTAGTGAGCCACAAAGACAAAACTAAAAACTCACCTTCCCACCATCTTCCCTTCCTCCTACATCAACTTTTCTCCTTCATTCCCAGTTCCTCTACCTCCTCCCCTCTGAATAGTTCAAGGGAATGGGGAGTTGTGGTCAGTTCACAACAGTTTCTCCTTCCTCCTCTCATTTTTACCTTACTCCTATATGGGTCCTTCCCATGGGGTGCAGTACTTCACGAACTGTTACAGTTTGGATCCTTTCCACTTGGGTACAGTCCTTCAGGGACAGACTGCACCATTAAGGGACTTTCCACTGGTACATTCCTCGATTAACTGCTCCAATGTGGTTCCCTCTCACTGAAGTGAGGCTAGGGTCTTTCAGAAACTTCTCCAGTATGGGTTCTTTCCACAGGGTACAGTCCGTTAGGAACAGACAGCTCTAGTGCGGCCACAGGTCCTACCAGGAAACCTGTTTCTGTGTGGGCTCCTGACTGGAGCCTCCTCCAAGTGTATGCTCTCCATAGGCTGTAGCTTCCTTCAGGATATGTCCACCTAATGTGGCATGGGGTCCTCCATGGGCTGCAGTTTGGATATGTACTCCCAACATCGACCTCCATGGGCTGAAAGGGGACAGCCTGCCTCATCACTATCTTCACCACAGTCTGCAGGGGAGTATGCTCCAGCACCTGAAGCACCTCCCCCAGATAGCCTAGGAAGGGCCTTCTTCATTGACTTGCATGTCTGCAGGACTACTTCACTTATTTTTTTGTTACTCTTCTCTGAACAGCTTCTACATAGCATTTTGGTCTTTCTCAAGCACACTTTCCCAGAGGAGCCACCACCTTGGCTGAGGGGCTCAGCTGAGCCCTGTGGTGGATCTGTTGAAGTGGCTGGAACCAGTTGTGCTCATCATGGGGTTGTTCAGGTCTCTTGTCCCAGAGGCCACCCCTTCAACCCCCTGTGGCTGCACTCTGGGCGCCTGCACCCAATACAATGCCAAAGGTCACTGATACAGTCCAAGGGCCTACCATATCTGCACCTCTGTTCATTTGCCTCAGCAGCAGGAATCCCCATATAGCTCAATGTTCTGATAGCCTCTCTGTGTTTGCTCACAAAATGAAGGTGTCTATATCAGCAGTTTATTCTCACAAATTCTATATTTCCAGAATCAATTTGAAAAATAGCAGTCTGGGAAGAGAATTTGGCATTTGCAAGTTGTCACTTGCACGTATGGAAAAGGGATCAGTTTGAATTATTTATTGCTTCTTTACTGCAGAGTGTACAAGTCCACTGTAACACAGCCTGTGGGATTTGCTGCAACCCAAGACTACTATTTCCGTATCCTGAGATATCTATTTGTCTTAGTGCTAACTCAACTTATCAACTAAAATGGCAGAAGATATATAGGTCACTGTTGATTTAGGTTTGAAATGTGAAACAGGATTTGTCACAGGGATGTGCTACAATCTTTGCTTTCCTCATCTAACTTCTTACACCTAACTATAGATAGTCATGTGTTCAGTTTGTATTCACTTTGTTCAGTCTGAGTTGTTACCTAAGATATCAGCTGACACCTTCCTGGATACTGCCTGCCTTAAAAGGTTACGTGTATAGGCTAACTGTATGTTTATTCACAAGGCTTTATGTATGATGTCTTGTACACCACAAGCTATCATCACCATAAGCTGTATGGTTGCAAGAAGTGAAACTAGCATCCTACAAAGACAAATGAGATGCTGTATTTAGCATTTATACTTTATGTTACCTTAAATAGAGTTTTCTTTTATACCATGGAAAAGAAATAAGAAGAACCTGAAGCTCACACAGAATTTCATTATTGTTGGTCTCTCATAAATGGAAAGTTTAGAGATTAGACTGGCACCTGGTAGAAAGATGTTACTTAGTTTTGTATGCATAGTTTAGAACTGCACAAAAGAGTAGAAGAAACAAATGGCTATTTTAACATGCAAAAAATGAAAAATACAAAAACAATTTAAGTATTTCTTTTAAAATGCAACCAACAAATTATTTCTTCAGAATTAATGTTATTATTAATGTTATTAATGTTATTGTTAACATTTTAAATCTCCGTCATGCATCAGTTTGCATCTAGGTCATGATCCTGCACATGCCTGTATTCCTGAGTTTGTCTTTCTTATTGACAAGTCTCTTAACAGATGCAGTACTCTGTGAAGGGTATTCTCCTTTAAGCTTGTCGGCAACACACAATTTATGGCATACAACTCATTTGTGGCACCATAGACATTAGCTAAAGAACTTATAATTATACCTTATTCATGGAATTGATTCTAACAAACAGTATAACTAAGCCCACCTGTTTTTCTGACTAATTTTAGTAAAGAAGATCCACATTTCTTTCTGGAGTGCTTGGTCTCTTCTAAACATATGGGAGGTCATTGAATAGGGAATGGAAAGAATTAAATCAGCCTGATAGATGAAATGTTTTTGTATTCCTCTTTTAGCACTTACTTCCTCATATTACATAAGTCCCTAAATACAAGCTAAAACTCCCCCTATTTCTTCCTGAGCCCTTCAGTCTTATCATTTGTATATTGTGGCATTGTCATAAAGTGATAAATTACTACCACGGCACTGAATTTATATTGTCATTTTAGTTGCTTGAAAGTGAGCTTCCATATAATGCCTTCATTAAGAGTAGCAGTGTTAGAACGACAAACACTCTAGCTGCTCAGAGGAAAGCTGAAGTCTCTTGGTCCTGGTTTAAATTACGCTTAGCATTTAAAAAATGTTGAGATCACACCTAAAAGGAAGGGTGAGGAAAATCGATGAACCCATGCAGAAAATGCCCCACTGGCAAACCACTGGCTTGCACGTGGAGACAGCTGCTCTCCAGCCCTCCTGGCTGAATTGTACTGGGAAGTGCTTTAGTACAGATGGGAAGGAGGGAGCAAAGGAAGGAAATACCCAACAATGACAACACCCAAGAAAATTATATCCATGTTAAGTGCAAGAGGAATAAGTACAGTAAATTATGTGTTAGGCAAGGGACTGAATTTTTATTGAAGATAAATGGTACAAAAGGGGGAAAAAAATTCTCTAGTTCCCTACTTTATCATGATAGTTCTCAAACTTCACACGCATTTTCTTTGGAATACTGCAAATCTGCAAATCTCCTATTCCATATATAATCTTGCAAAAGAAAAAAAAAGGCATTACAAAACTAAACACTGAATGTTAAAGTATAGACATTTGTCCTGCATGTACAGAAGCATAAATGTGTTTAATGCAGTACTCATAATCACATTGTTATTCTTGTGGGATAGTTGATATCTATTCAGCACATCCACACTACATGTAGATGGAGATTTTCTTTCTTTGCTACTTTCTGGTTAGAATCAGATAGTCTTCCCTATCTCCACGTCCTCTCTAAACCTGAGCTTCCCCATGTAATCAAGTTCTAACACAGTAATTTCCCTGTATTTGGCACCAGCAGCTTGAGGGATCTGTGTACAATAAAAGGAAAAAAGAAGGCTCTGGGGGGTGCTTATTGTCTTTCAGCTACCTGAAAGGAGGTTATAGTGAGGCAGGGGTCGATCTCTTCTCCCAAGTAACAAGCAATAAGATAAGAGGTAAAAGCCTTAAGCTGTGCCAGGGGAGGTTTAGTTGGATATTTGGAAAAATTTCTTCCCCAAGGGGTGCTCAGGCATTGGAACAAGCTGCCCAGGGAAGTGGAGGAATCACTGTCCCTGGAAGTGTTCAAAAACCTTGTAGACAAGGCCCTTAGTGACATGGTTTGGTGGTGGTCTTGGCAGTCCTGCTGTAACTGCTGGACTTGATCTTAAAGGTCTGTCTCAACCTAGTTGATCCTATGATTCTAAAGTAGCCAAAATGATGTATGAGGGCCTGTGATTAGACTGCAATAGGGAGAACATTGCTATCTTTAATAAGAGTCAATCTTAACAGTGTAGGGCAAATAAACCTACCCTTCATTTTCAGTTTCATCAAGTTCTACCCTGCTATAGGTAGCTTTTATCTTCCGCCTCACTAAAAGCTGGGTTAAGTATCCTAGCACTCTATTGTGAAACCTTATTGCTGCACCTTCAAAGCTTTTTTAGAACAAAAGTATATTTATTAATTTGTTCCCAGCAAAGTGGACCTAAAGAAGAAAGGTACAAACCAAGAAGCAAACATATTTCATATACAAATCAAGCATATTTTCCTTGCCTAACCTTTCTTCTTTCACTGAAGAATTTCTTAAATTCTTTTAGCTCACTTATCATACATAGCCTGTGCTGTTGATCAAGTCCTCCTGGAACTTGCATCCATGACTAGATTGATTTTTGTGATAGGTACCAGCTGATGCAGTTTTGAAGGACTACACACATTTGTCCCTTTTGTGGGGGGCAGTGAGGAATGTCCTTTCCTGCCTGTGTGAATGCTTCAACATGTATCCTGTAACACTTACTGTCAATGTGACATGGGTGACACAGGGCAGATTATCAGTTCATGCTCCTTGCCTAGGGGACTTTGACATGAAGTGCAGGAAGGTACTGTGGGGTATGTAGGTTGCTGCGTTACAGCCAGTCTGGGGTCAGTTATGCGGATGCAACAATGGAGTACGCATTTGAAACACCGTACTATCAGCTGACCCATCAACTACAAAAATAATGCCAGTCCCTTCATGCCACAAAGTATCCCTGTAAAATTTGATAAAGCCTTCTTAGTTTTCTTCTTTTGACATATTAATCTTTATTAGCATCTTGATGACTTGATCACTATGTATATTCACAGAAGTATATCTCATGTACACCTATATCACACATGTACCTCACACTCAGCTGTTTGGTGGGGCTCAACTGAAGCCCTGCGTCTGTGCCCCTTTCAAAAGGGTACAGAGATGGTTCACAGGAGGCCAAAAAAACAGCAAAAAAGGAAAGCGTGAGTTAATTTCTTGCTCATTCCACAGCCCCAAAAACTTCGCCTTTCAGAGAAAAAGACTGAAGAAAACTTTAAAGGGAACCTCACAGAATTTCATGTCCCCTTTGACTCATTCCCTATGGATATCTATGCAGGAGGTAACATTTGGCACTTAAAAACTAAGCAAATGGGAAGAGCTTAAGTGATTGCTTTTCTCTTTGAGCTAATGTCAGGCTGCTCTTATTAACGACATAAAATGGGTTCCGTGATATGAATGTACAAGCTGTAATCAAGTGCATTGATCTCTGCAGCTACCCAGAGGTAAAACATGTGGAAAACAGCTCTTTATTCCAAGCAGAATTTAGCACAGAATATGTCTCAAAACCTTTTAGCTGGGATTAGGAGGAAGAGATTTTGCTTTTCATCCCAATCAGTGTCATACCACCAAGGCTGAGAAAGAGAAAAAAAAAAAAAATAAAAGAGGAAAAGAAAAAGAAAAGAGTGTCTGGTATGAGATATGTTTATTCTTTATCCCACCCATGTGTGGAATGGTGAGGAAGAACAATACCTTGTGATTCTTTAATATTCTCAGCATGTCAAAAGGGAAGATAAACTTGAAACAGAAAAGATTTCAGCTGTTTTGAAAAAGTGAACAGAATGTAAAGAATAGGGTCAAATTCATGCCTGGAATACCTTCTACATATGAAGTAGAAATTATTCATATGCAGAATAAACGTAAAAGAAATTTACACATTACATGTAAATATGTGAATGGGAAATCTTACTGGTTTTCAGTGAAAGCTGAGTAAACCAATGTAGCTGCCTGCACCCAGTCCTAACATTTTATTTCCTGGATTTGAAACACCTTGGTCAGAATTCAGCTGTTTCAAATTTTTTTTTGAGTTGTTAGCTATTTTCCTACCTCAATTTCCCTCTTTCCAAATGTTCTGTTTTCTTCTAGTAGTTGCGAGTTCTGGCTGAACCTTGACAGGTTGATCTTTATTTTGGGGCAGCAGCAGAAATTGTTCAGAAAAATACTTTCCCAGTTTGTCACTCTGATAAGAAGTCTTCTTTCTTCCTCTATATTCTTTCCTTCTCTTTACTATTCTCTGTTACAATCATCCTGTTATCATTGCTCTGTGTGATGCAGGACCACCATGCATATCTCTAGTTTTAGATTAACAAAAATACAATAGAGAAACAAATGCCTCATAAACATCTCCAGCTTTACAGTTCCGCTTCTCACAGTCTGAGAAGCATTAATATTGTTAATGATTTCAGGGTTCATAGCAGTGACCTGCTGATCATGAACAGTCTATCCACACAAGGATTCATAACATTTTTGTAATGGCCCTTAAAAACTGTTAGCTAAATGTGATTATGACAGACTTAACTTCTGCTTTTTAGAGCTGCAAAATTCAGTTACATATACAAATGTCCACAATGAAAGGAATAGGTATACATCCATTTCATTCCAGCCAGTTTCTAATGTGCATTTAGCATATCCTATCCTGCTCCAAATGTTTCTGTCCAAAAATCAGAATAATATATAGGCATGGGAGAAAGGTATGCTTTTCAATAATACCCTTGTAATAACACACTTGTTGAAAGCAATTTTTTTGAGGAACATGCGTGACACTTGGATAATAGCTAGATTCTAAGAAAAAAACTAATTTAATAAACGTTTGCCAATGTTTTAGGGGAAAATAAAAAAAAAAAAAGAAAGAAAATAAGAGAAAAGGAAACAAGAGCTCTGAAGACTCTCAGAATTTGAAGACAAAAGACAATGAGTGACTCCCCCAAGGAGGGGGTTCCAGCTTTTGACAAGGAATTTTAAATGCAGCCCTAAGCTTTTAACAGCAGGTCACTTCAATGCAAAGGTGATAGACACAAAGCCTAAAAAGCAGGCTGTTATGGAAAGCCAAAATACTGTGTTCAATTTTCTGCTTACTAAAAGTGTGCCTCAATTTCCACCCCCCACCCCCCCTTTTTTGTTTACAACTCAGTTTTTGGATGATAAAAATGTTTGGACTTGTGAGACCTAACATCTCTAGTTTTCTACAGCATCTGTGGAAATATGTGTTGCAAAGAACCCATACAAAGGTTTTCTTGGATGAATACATGCCTAATTACTTAGAAACAGATGGTAAAGGTATTGTAGATCTCAATCTTCAATATCAGCACAGACATACATTATTAGATTTTCCGCAGAAATTATGACACAGTGCTAGCAGATTCCTTCCTTTTTGATGATTGTTTTGAGAATGATTTTTTAAAGTTAGCTTAATAAAAATACATTTCTATATATTTATTCAATAGATATATAGTTAAAAGGCTTTGGGGAGATGAAAAAATTCAGATTGATCTCAATGTACTGCTATTAACTCTACACTGGATTTCAGTTTCACTGAGTATCAATCACAGTTCACCAAATGTTTGATAATTCATAATAATTAATAACTGATTAGCTAGTGAGCTAATCCTTTATTTTGACAGTAAAAGAAATACTGAAATCATAGACACCCTTAGGACAGGAACATATTAACTTTCAGAGCTTTATACTGAAATGTAGCTTGGAGAATGGGGAGGAATATAACAACATCTGAACTTCCAGAAAAAAAACAGAAAAGGTTTGTGTGGCTGTAATTTCAGCATTCTGAAACATATCTCTAAATATAAATTTACTCATTAATTCTTGAGCAGAGCAAAACATTTCAACAGTGTGCTTCTTCTTGTTCACTTCTGGCTCACTGTGGCTGTCTCCTGCTGACTTCCGTACTGCACAAATGCAGCCATTTCCCTTTCTTGTCAGCTAGAACAAGAGAAGACTTAGCCAAATTAGTGCCTGACACCTCCATTTAGACAACTGTGAGTGTGAGAACCCCTTTGCTCCACTTTGCAATGGCCCAACTTTGTCCTTATGTCTACATCTTTGAGACGAATGAAGTAAGTCAGGAGAAGTGAAGAGTCATTCAAAAAGTTATCCTAAAGCTGGGAAGAGGCCTGTCCCTAGGCTTTCAATCTTAGTTGTGTCTCTACAGATTTTCTAAACTCCATATTAGGAGGAATCATGAGACTGGCTCTGAAATCACATGCACAAGTTATCTGAAGCTACTAGGGAAAAAAACAAATAGTGAAAAATAGTAATTCATATTCGATATTATAGCATGCAGCCATGCAAATAAATACCTTCTGGTTCTTAATGGATACTGCTGCATAATGCAAAATCAATTTAATATAGAATGTCATTTATAGTAACAGAAATGGCATAAAATAGTCCCCTTTTAACATACAACAGAAGGACTATAATTCATATGAGTCTCATATTTGTGAATTTATATTGGGTGGGAGTGTCTGTCTAAAGTCTCAGCTAGGTAAATTCACACACACTATATATGCTCAGCTTCGTTGCACAGAAAGTATGGCTGCCTTACAGCCTTGATTCTGCTTTACACAAAAGAATAAGAGTAATCTCAGCCTCTTTACTTGTTCCCCTTTTAGTCTTGAAAGCTGAACTAGAACTTCACTAAACATTATGTTTCTGAGCCCAAAGACATAAATCAGAAACCTCATTTTACAGAAACCACCCATCTTTTAAACTTCATGTTGCCTGGTTACTTTCAACAGAAACATTTTCAGGGCCTGGCTCTTGAAGTTCTGCATGACCAGACTGTCCCAGTTGGCATGTGGCAATGAAGTTGGATCAAGCCCCTCAACAGAAAGAGCAAAATCTACATCTGTAAGAGATCCTGATACCAGAGGCATGTTCACAGCATACGTAAAACAAAGAAAAGGTGACTTTCTTATAAATGTAGTCAGACGAGGAGGTAATAGTTAATTTATGTTTTGCTGTTATAACTTTGCAGGTAGAACACCTGATCAAAAACCTGGACACTGAGGTTTAATATTCTGACAGATTGGACAAGATTCAAGACTAATCCTCCACTTGCAAGAGGGCTATATAGTAGTATGAATGGAAACAAATCTGAATGTGAGCTTGTAGGGGACAGGAGGGAGAGAGGATGACAAAAAAGATAAAAGAAGTGAAGGGCTCTTTACCTCTTCAGAAGAAATAGTGCAAAATTCAAAGTGTGCAGGAGACTTAATAGAAGAAAAAGCCTGACAGGATAAGCTAACAAAGAGGGTGCTTAGAAGGCAGCAGGAGATTTAGGTTCTAACATCTGCTCCCAAGATTCATTCTATTCTCTTTAATCCAGTGTGTCACTTGAAAAAGAATGTCAATTCTGTGAGCAGCAGTTGACACATAGGGCCTCCTGCTTTCTGGCAATTCTTTTTACTTTATGACGTTTTACTGGTTTTGATGCAATATATTACAGAACATGTTCCTGTATAGTCAGCTACATTCCAAAAGCATCATTCTTGATATGAAATAAGGAAAACCTATGCTTTTTATCTTTCTTTTTTTTTGACACTTATGACCAGATGTTTTCCTTGGTATTTGTAGTATGGTATTGCATTTTTCACTGATGATTTATTGCTGAGGTGACTGTCTTGAGAGGGGACGTTTGCAGCGCCTCACTGGGGAGAGGGGACGCCTGCAGCGCCTGATCGAGAGGAAAGCTCAGCACCCCAGCGCTTCAACTCGGAGCAGCAGCAGGCACCGAAGAGCTTGCCCAGGGCCCGGCAGCTCTGTGGACGCGAGGAGGTGACTCACAGGGGCGGTGTCAGGAGGAGCGCCACCAGCCCTGACTGAGTAAAAACTGCCCCAGGGAGCGCGGGGAGCAGGGCGGGCTCGAGGCAGTTTGCGCGGCAGTTTGCGCGGGCAGGAGAGCGGGATGGTGAGCACTCGCCGTATGACCCGGGCTCAGTCTGGGAGCTCTGCTCTGTCTGCCCCGGCGGTGGCAGCGCAGGCACCCAGACAGAGCCGATGAGAGGGGAGGATGCGGTGCAGAGCTCGGGGTGCAGA
>JAOEHY010040098.1:0-12102 GCA_025447955.1 Psilopsiagon aurifrons | reverse complement strand
GTTGCATTCTTTCGATTCTCCTTCCCATCCCTCCAGGATCAGAGGGAAGAAAAAGGGGGAAGTGAGTGAACAAACTGCGTGGCTGATTTATGGCCTAAACCACAAAACCCCCTCCCTCACAAACTTATTGTTAACTCTGAAACACATGGGCATGTGACAAGAAGTGAAGATTTTTATAGCCATAGAGGACATAATGGGACAACTAGCAACTTGAGTAATCAGTACCTTCACTGTATA
Source organism: Psilopsiagon aurifrons (assembly GCA_025447955.1). NCBI lineage: Eukaryota > Metazoa > Chordata > Aves > Psittaciformes > Psittacidae > Psilopsiagon > Psilopsiagon aurifrons. The sequence continues at coordinate 11,865 of JAOEHY010040098.1, read as the reverse complement.
AATATTTGTAACATATATTCATTCTTAGCTTCCTATTTAAGAAGCTGTTCTTTGGAAGAGGAAAGATATTTCCTTTTTTTCCTTTTTTTTTTTTTTTTAATCGAAATATAAAAATAGGCTCCTAAGAAGGAAATTATGACATATAAATAAGGTTCTTAAATTATTGCTGTAAAGACAGGAACTTAGTCATAGTCCTTCTACAAACTGATTGCTGTTATGCTTTGTCCTATGTGTTTTCCTTGGCTCTTTCTCATTGAGTACAGGGGCATTAGTTTATCAGTTTGGCAGATGGTGCCACACTATACATGGGCCAAGATGGTACATGATGATACTGAGATAATGGGGAGAAATGTGGACATGGTCCACATGTTTTGTTTTACTAATGGCTAAAATTAATTTTACAAGTGTATCTTTGTTTGCAAATAAAGTGGGCTGAGATTTCTCTAATCATATGGACAGTCGCATGTCTTACTTTGAAAATCTCAGTCCTGAAGTGCCATATTCTAAGTTATGACAGCATCTTATTTTGATGCCTAGAACATGTTACCTCTGTAACATTCCTTTTCTTTCCAACTCCCTGTCCTGCTTTCACCATCTCTTCACCTCATACTGTGCCCTCACAGAGTCCTCACAAATTCCTCTAGCTCTTTCAGGCTGCTGCTGTAACTGGGAAGCAGAAGGAAGCTGCTGCTTGAATCAGCCAGTGTTGCCAGTGGGCTCTTTTAGCTAGGATGCTACCTCCTATGATCTCCTCTCTGACTTTGTGGTGTCACTGCTTTCTTTGTCTCCTTCAACAGCTCAATTTTTTTCCTTTAATAAAACTTCTCACAGCTTTTCATTTAATACACTGGTGTTAATGGCAGCTGGTAGCTGCCAGAAGTGCAAGACAGGAGAGTAAAGAGGCTGTGGTAAGTCTGACATCTTTATTTTAACAGAAGCATAGGTAGCAAGAGAAAATGAAGTATACTCTTATTCATGCTGCATTTCCATCTGCACTCTGTGTAAGATGCGCCTTTCCTCTCTTTGACGTTTCTCTTGCCTTATGTACATTGTTTTGAGATGACAGAGTACTTATTACTGAATCATCTGTCTTCACAGGTAAAAACTGAAATATGACTGCTCCCTGCCTCCTTTTGCCACTTCTGAAATGATCTGCCAAGAAAGAAGGGCAAAAAGGCAAAAGTCTTTTATATGTTTCCTGTCTAATTTCTACTATTCTTTTGAACACCTAGATATTCCTGTTTAGAAGTTATAAAGATCAGAGACTAGGGTGATCTGAATTCTGATTTTAATTCCAGAAGTGAGTTTTTAATGATGATAAATATGTGTTTGGTTTTTAACTCACTTTCCCCACCTTTTAGAAAATTATAACCAATTTTTCAAACATTACCTCCATTTGTGACTCCATCTCTCCTAGCTTTACCCTCCTATGCTCCCTGCAGCTGTTTTTATCTGCCTCAGTGAAAATCAGTAGATAAAAGAAGAAAGGTTGGGAGTAGGAGATGACAAATATCAGGTTCATATTTGGAAACAGAAATAGTAAATTAAATTTATGATGATGATGAAGCACATGGTGTCAAAGCATCTTTGTTCCCAAATAATCTTTCTAGTTATGTAATGCATACTGAAGTAGGACAACTAGGAGCACTAGGTTCAATGCATTGTAAAACAATATAGACTGACAAAATGCTGAATAATTACAGTCCACGATAAAGTGAGTTTAAGTATTTCTAAAGGATATGGGAGCTTACAAGCTTGCAGTGGCAGAAACATGATCAAAATTGAGCTAAATCTTTACTATTGTATACCTTTGTCACCCTACTGATACGGGTGAAATTACACTTTGCTACAGCAGTTGTAATGGTTATCCAGTCTGAAATGTCAGGAGTTCATTGAAAATTGAGTGAAAGAATAAGCCAATGTGAAGCAAGTATCTTATTTTTTTAAGGTTTATTTGTTTGTTTACTTGGTTGGGGTTTTTTGCATCTGTTTAAAGACTAACATATTCTTTAGAGATAGAGCTTTACATCTACTGTTGAGCAAAAGGCAAAACGAAATATTAACCACTGCAACTGGAAATTACAGGCTACAATGATGAAATATTGCACTGCTGATAGCATAAATTGTAGGTGCTGGGAATTCTCTGTGACATTCACTCAGTGCTATGATAGTGAACAATGCCACATTTGCCAGAATTGCTATGTTCTCAAACACTTAAGAACTTTTGATTTCATATACAGTTCCAAATGTTTTAGATCAGATATAGCATTCAAAATGGTACTACCTAAAATGTATGCCATCAGGCTAATGCATGCTATTAGGCTAATAAACCTAGTCTTTCAATAGGACTGTTAGAACAGCAGTCCAAATGGAATATTCAGACATCATTCCTGCACAATATTTAGAACTTGGAAATCATTTCTATGTGAATAATGGCCCCTGTAGCTCTTCATGGGCTTGCTGCTGATATCTACCTTGGCACTGAACCCAGACCTCACAGTGTGCTCCATCAGTGGCGTCCCACATTCCCACCACGGCCATAGTTCCAGTTTCCACAGTTGCAACCTGAACCCCTCTGCTGGCTCTCACTGACAATGATGACTTCTTAACACAGGGATATTTGTTTCTAATTCCTTCACATCATTTTTTGCTTTTACAATCCAGTGATATTTCAGCCTACTTCTTAAAAAAAATTCTCAGATGCATTATTGAAACAAACAAGTATTCTTGCTACATTTTCTGTAGAAAGCTGAGGACGCTTTTTTGAATTCTGAGGCATCTACTAAAATTATAAAAGTGTATTTGTGAACATGTTAAAATCAGCGTGAAAAGTAGATTGACTTGTCATGTAGTTTGCCCTTTTATCTGGTAACAAACCACTGGTGTGATTAAGGGATGCCTGTATGAATTCTAAATCAGAGAAGTCCAAAGATCTCCACTTCACCTTCTGTGCACTGATTTACGTCAGGTGAAGATCTGGTTCAGCACATGAAATCACAGACTGTGAGAAACACTTCTCATGTATTCTTATACCTTCACTGTTTCTGGGAACATGCACTGTTAGTGTTTGCGTATAGACAGTCATAATTTTTTCATCCAAGAATATATAAAAAAATCAACTATGGGGTAGCGTAGCTAAGACAGCATTGGTGTGATTCTATTTTTGATAGTGAAAAGAATGAGACTAAAACCATGTTCCCATCACCCCCTTCTTCCCAGGGTCAATTTCACTCCTGATTCATTTACCTCCTCTTCTTCCCCTGAAAAGTGCAGGGGAGTAGGGTTTGCAGTCAGTGCATCCCACATTTTCCCTGACAGTCCTTCATGTTCCCTCTCCTCAGCCTCTTCAGTATGGGGTCCCTCCCATGCGATATAGTCCTCCTCAAACTTATCCAATGTGAGGCCTTCCTACAGGCTGCAGTTCTTCAGGAACTGCTCCAACTTGTATTCTTGGCATGGAACATGTTCACTCAAGGAGCAGACTGCTCAAGTGTGTGTCCCCAGTGGGTTCACAGATCCTGCCAGAAAATCTACTGCAGCATGGGCTCTCCATGAGGTCACAGATGCCTTTAGGCGCATGCACCTGCTCCAGCTTGGGGTCTTCCATGAGCTGCAGGGGAATCTCTGATCCAGATACACTGATCCAGGTCCTCCTCCCCCTCCTTCACTGACCTTGGCGTCTGCAGAGCTGTTTCTCTCACATATTCTCACTCCTCTCTCTCAGCTACTGCTGTAAAATATGTATACCCTTTCTCAATATATTATCCCAGACGTGCTACCAACATAACCGATCGGTTCAGCTTTGGCTGCAGCATGTCTATCTTGGAGCCATGTGGAACTGACTCAGGCAGATGTGGAGAGAGCTTCTGGTATACTCTCACCCCTGAAGCCTCTGTACTGTCAAAAGCCTTGCCACAGAAACCCAATACAATCAGCAAAAAAGAATTGACCACATCGAAGTCTAAAAAGCATCATGACACACTGACAAAGTTAGACAAGTTGCACATGCTCCACCTCTTGTCCCTTCATCACAATTATGGGTGGAAAAAAAAAATCCCCACAATTATTCTGCTTTCTGCCAATGTTTAGTCCATATTTTGCCAGTTGCCTCTCACAATTATTTTTCTTATCTCAAGTTCTTCAAGTGCTCAATCTTAGACGTTTAAAAGGACTATGGTGGGCTGAGCTTGACTGGCCCCCTAGGTGCCAAGTCACTCTATGACCTCCCCCTTCAGCAGGACAGGGGGATTAAATAAGATGAAAAAGTCATGGGCCAAGATAAAGGCAGTTTAAAGAAGAAAAGCAAAGCCTACATGTGAAAGCAAGGGGAAACAAAAAGATTTATTTTCTACTTCCAGAGGGTGATGTCTAGCCACTTCCTGAGAAGTATGGCATCAGTACTTGTAGAAGTTGCTTCTAAGGACAAACACTGTTATTAACAGATTAATCTATTCTCCTTACTCTTGGCTCTTAATGCAGAGCACCACATCATATGATATGGAATATCCTTTTGGTTGACTTAGGTCAGCAATCTTGGCCATATCTCTTCATAATCTCTTGATCCCTACTAGCCTACTGGACTTGGGAGTAGAGTTCGGGGCTCTTTGTAGAAAAAGCCTTGATGCTGTGTGAGCACTGCTCAGGAGTAGCCAAAACATAGATGTGGTATCAACACTGTTCTGGCTACAAATGTAAAGCACAGCACTATGAGGGTTGCTATTCCATCCCAGCCACACACTACACACCAGCACTCAGGTTCAAGTGAAGAAAATTATTTAAACCATTGTCTAGTCTTCCTATCCAATCGAGACATTATGGTGCAAGATAGTTGACGTTGGATTGTAAGAAGATTAAAAAATCAGCTGATTCAATTGTTGTTTTGTCATTCAAGAAAGAGAGAAGAATCTTTGTCTCTTATTTCTAGGAATCCTTTTTTGTTATATTGCATAGGGCATAGAACAAAATACACAGAAAATATTAAGTAAAACAACCAGAGTTTTTTGTGAACTCATGACAAGAGCTTTTGTCAAGAATGTGCGGATATCAAGCTAGAGACACCCTTACCAAGTTGCCAAAAGAATAAGTGGACCTTGTATTAACAAAATAGCACAGTGATATTGAAGTCTTTCTGGTTAGCAACCTTCAAAACACTTAATATATTTAAATATGTATTAAAATTGTTTAAAATCATGTTTGAGAGTGAGTATATTTTCATAAAATTTACTTATAAAATGAAAATTTTCCCTGTCCATGTTTATAATTCTAGTACAAAACCCACTTGTGATTAAAACAATAGTTAATAATATTCACTAGTGAAATCACAAGCTTTGATTTCTTCCTCTAGAAGACAAGACACTTCAAATTGTTGTGTGGTACAGCTCAGTGGTAATTCTAATATTACAACCAAGCTCTGTAATGAGCCTTCTTGAATAAACGGAATCAGGGACAAGCCCTTCCTCTGATTAAAGTTTGAAATACTGATTAGGTCTGTGGAACCGGATTTTTAATCACCTAAAAGTATTATACAGATACCTAGCTATTTGTATGGTAATAATCTAATCATTCATTGTTTCGACCTTCATAATAATCTTCCATGTTTTTTGCCTACGTCCAGCTCTCGGAAGTCTGTATGCAGATGTTCCAAATACATGACAGTCTTCTTTCTGAGTCTTCACCACCTCCAAAGGCACCTACCAGTCATAAAAGATTTCTGTACAGTCTTTTTTTCTTTTTTAATTCAATATCTTTATTTTGCAGAAATGTATGTTAACGTGCTAAATGTCATTAATTTCTGAGTTCCTATTTGTCATGGTTTAAGACCAGCTGGTAACTCAGTACCACACAGCCACTCTCTCACTACACCCCTTCTTTCCCCACACTCCCAGAGGGATGGGGAGGAGAATCAAAAGAATGTAACTCCCATGGGTTTAGATAAGAACAGTCCAATAACTAAGGTATAACACAAACCACTACTGCTACCACCAATAATAATAATGACAAGGGAAATAACTTCTAATAATAATAACTTTATAACTTTAGTTAATAGTGTGTAACTTAAATAATAATAACTTTATAAGTTATAATAATAACATAATAATATTACTACTACTACTAATAATAATGATAAGGGAAATAAGGGAAGAAAATACGGCTGCTCACCACCCGCCGACCAATACCAGGCCTACCCCAGTAGTGATCTAACCCATCTGGGTAACTGCCCCCAGTTTATATACTGGGCATGATGTGCTGTGGTATGGAATACCTCTTCGGTTAGTTTGGATCAGGTGCCCTGCCTCTGCTTCCTTACGGCTTCCCCTCCTCCCTGGCAGAGCATGGGACTCAGAAAGTCCTTGGTCAGAGTAAACATTACCAAGCAACAACTAAAAACATGGGAGCTATCAGTGCTGTTCTCAGGCTGAAAGTCAAAAAAAAAATTAGCAGTGGATCAGCTACTAGGAAGAAGAAAAAATGACTGCTACTGCTGAACCCAGGACACTAGTCTTCTACTATCTATTCAGGGTCCATGTCATAATGGAGCCTCTTCTCTGGCAAGCTTTTTGATATGATGTCTTCATGGAGCACAAAATAGCATTAGAATTTAGTGGAATCATAGTAGAAGCATTAAACAGTAACCTTATTTATCAATTGATTATAAATATTGGGCTACTCATGTCATTTTCCTGCCTACCCTCATTATCTCTGTAAGCGAATTCCTGATGATTTTGCATTTATTTCTTGGTTCCTTTTGATTCATCCTATTATTCTGTTTACAACATTCATAGGATGCATGGCAGTATTTTTAGCTGTATTTACCACAATGTTGTATGCAAAAGAAACTTTCATTGCTAGTTTTTTGAGGATCACTACTGATTATGTGGTGCAAGACCAACTACAAAATTATAGTTGAATTTCCAGCAAACTGCCATCTGTTATTCTCCTTTAGTCTTCATGTTCTACAATTTTTCTCTTTAAATTGAATGCCAGTGCTTCAAATAAAGATTCAATATCATTCACAACTTTGTCTCTCTAATAATTCTTTCTTCATTGCAATTTTGTATGATTTTTTTGTTTTAGCCAATGTTTTCACTCTCTCAGTTGCAAAAAAAACCCCACAAAACAAAACCAAAAAAACAACCCCAAACCCTAGCTTTCTGTTTTCTGAATTTATTTTTCTAGAAGATAAAGATGTTAAATAATCAGAAATAAAATAAAAATTCCTTAACTGTCCTGCCAGATAAACCCTCTAGTTCATGTGGCAGCACAATATGTAAATCAATTGTCTTTTAAGTTTATTACTTCAAGGTAGCACCAAATAATTTACTGGGATTTTTTTTTCTTTTTTTTAATAGTACATTGCACAATTTCATAATTATATTCAAACATTACACAGTATTTGAAATGGTGCTTCACTTAAACTATATAAAACTGGAGAGCTTCACCATATCCTAATAACATCTACCAAAGCAAGCTATTTACTTTCAGATGGATCAGAAACATAAAGGAAATTCTTCCTTTTCCAAATTTGAAGTCTTTTTAAAGGAACAGTTCACAGTCTATATCAGATTAGTGGAATCATCTTCAACACTGAATTTGCTTTTCTCACTTGGAGAAATAATTAGTAGTGATCTTTCAAGTGTAAGTCAAAATGTGCAGGTCATATAAATTTAAGACTAATTTGTTTTGTTGTATCTTTATAAATAAACATATGTTTTGAAATAAAAATTTTCTTAGTATGAAAGGACATCAGTAAGTTTTCCTGTCTGCTTGAAGACTGCTAAAGAAAAATTTTGCCATTTGTTTTATCTTCCTTCTATTTTTAAACCAGACATGCTTTTAATGCTTTCAACAGTAAGATTGGTTGTGTTAAGTTCCAGAAACATTTTAGATGAAAAACTAGGATTTACACTTAGGTTTTGTTAATATCTTCTTTAGTTATTTCCTTTCAGTTCACAACCTATAATAAATTCAATAATGCCTTTCAAATGAAAAAGAAAGGATATAAACATCTTAAGCAGTTACGATATTTATAATTTTTCATGACATACAGGCATTGTACCATTCACTTTCAAACAGTAGACAATAACATGAGAAATGCCTGAGGCAAATATCCCCCAAAGGCAGTGTACTCTACCTGGAAAACAAACATATGCCTGTGTGGTAGAAAATGCTCCACTATTTTTTTAGAATTGATGCACATCACATTTTCATACTGTGTAACACTGTGACAGAAGGAAACCTGTTTTTACTGTAAAATTCCTGCTTCTCAAATAATTTCAAAACATTGCACATTGGTTTATAGCTCCAAATCCTCTACAGTGATATATAATGCTGAAATACAACAAATTAAACTAGGATGAAACACAGCATGAAAACTGTTAGCTAGTTTTACATTTGCAAGATAGCCCAGGTCTGCAAGCTTTGAAATTACCAGTAAGGAACATTAAGCCGACTTCTGATTGTTCCATAGTCAAAAGCATACTGCCTTCAAAATACCTGCTTCTTATACTTCATCTATGAGACGTGGGTCTCTAAATGATAGTTATGAGTTAAAAATGCAAACTGAATTAATTCCCTCATTTCTCTGAAGATTAAACCAAATGAAGTTTAAATATCATCGTAAAGCAAAATCAGCTCAAGCTTTGATTCCACTGAAAAATCACTCTAATTCTTGAAAGGGTGCTTGGCAGTGTATCAATGATTATTGGAAAACACAACAAATCTAATACCATTTGAATAAAGACTATCAGAAGGACTAGAAGGAAGCATTTTACCTCAATGAGCAGGAGATCTGCAGATTGACTTAGGGCTCATGCATGATAAGACAATAAGAAAGATCCTGGAGTAGCTCACATATTTAACAATGATAATAACCTGCTGCACACCTATAAAAGATGAGAACAGGTTGACTCTACTATCAGGTTCATTGCTTTCCACTGGAGATTCTATTTCTCCCTGCCAAACTTCCCAACAATGAAAGGATTGTAGATCACAATTAACTTGGGTCATAAATTGCTCATTGTTATTTTACGTGACACTGCAAATAAACCTTACTTGTCTAATTTTGAAGTAACATTACCAAAATCAGAAGGGACCTCTGAGTCCCATCTATTCCAGAGTAAAATCACTTCTACTTATCAGCTAATGAGAGTGTATTACTGCTGTGAGAGGATAAAGAGGGAAAGGCATTTTCTTAATCACTGTCAGGTAGAGATTGCTTTACTTTTTTGAAAAAATGAAGGTTTTATCCCTTGTACAATCCATGATTCTTACCAACTTCAAGATCAGTTACTTCTGAGTAAACATCAGATTTCTTTCCTTTCCAGGGTCATGTAAATACATATGTTCAGTTTTATAGGGAAAAAATGAGAAATTACTAGAAACCAACAGACTGTCTCAGAAACAGGTGACTAATGAAACTTAATGAGGCACGCGATAATAACAAGATACATAAAAAAGTGAACAAAGTACTGTGAAAAATTTCGCCATTGCAGTTCCAACCTTGTTCCATATTTCTGAACCATAAAAGTAAACAGGACAGATAGACTAGGCTGGGCAGAATAGCAGTTTAGTCAAAATATTTCTACATCATATGTGTTTTCAGAGGAAAATGTATGTCATTATTTAGTTCTAGAGGAAAATTTTTTCCTTTTTCACTGTCTCATGACATAATTCTGGAAAGTTATTTACCCACAGTCAGTCAAAAGGAAAGCAAAAGGCTGAGCCCAGAGCCTTTTGCTGCTTTGGGGTAAGGCATTTGTGTACCAAGCTTGCAAGCCCCTTCTCTTTTTAGACTAGTAAAATAGAAATCCTGGCTGTGTTAATGTAGACCAATAATAATAATCATAGAATCATAGAAGAGTTAGGGTTCAAAAGCACCTTAAGATCATCTAGTTCCAACCACTCTAACATGGGTAGGGACACCTCTCACTAAACCATATCACCCAAGGCTATGTCCAACCTGGCCTTGAGCACCGCCAGGGATGGAGCATTCACAACATCCCTGGGCAGTCCATTCCAGAGCCTCACCACCCTTACAGTAAAGAACTTCTTCCTCAGATCCAATCTAAACTTCCTCTGTTTAAGCTTGAACCATAACTCCTCGTCCTCTCACTACAGTCCCTAATGAAGAGTACCTCCCCAGCGTCCCTATAGGCCCCTTCAGATATTGGAAGGCTGCTATGAGGTCTCCACGCAGTCTTCTCTTCTCCTGGCTGAATAGTTCCAACTTTCTCATCCTATCTTCATACGGGAGGTGCTCCAGTTCCCTTATCATCCTCTTGGCCCTCCTTTGGACTTGTTCCAACAGTTCCATGTTCTTTTTATGTTGAGGACACCAGAACCACACACAATACTCCAAGTGAGGCCTCACAAGGGAAGAGTAGAGAGGCAGGATCATGTCCCTCGACCTACTGGTCACGCTCCTTTTGATGCAGCCAGGATACAGTAGGCTTTCTGGGCTGTGAGGCACACTGCAGGCTCATGTTCATTTTGCCTTCGACCAACACCCTCAAGTCATTCTCCTCAGGGCTGCTCTGAATCTCTTCTCTGCCCAACCTGTAGCTGTGCCTGGGATTGCTCCCACCCAGGTGTAGGACCTTGCAGTTGACATGGTTAAACTTCATGAGGTTAGCATCAGCCCACCTCACAAGAGTGTCAAGGTCCCCCTGGATGGCATAATGTTATTTGGGAAATTTTCATGAGTGGTCATGTGATTTTAGTCCACTTCAGTTTGCCTACCCTCTGTTGCTGTTAGGCTATTGGTTCAATGTTTTTTTCTAGTAGCATGGTCACTATATTCCTACAGGACTTTACATATTTGGTGGAACTTTCCAATTCCCCTGAATACTATCAAGAATTTTGTTAAGCTTTCATCAGATCTTATCAGTATTCTAAGAACAAAACATCTGATTTGGCAATATATCTCTTCCATGCACATGGGTGTTGATACTGACTATACAACCATTTGAAGCTATTTTAATAGCTTAGTTTTCGCTATTCTAAACAATTTCCCTTTTGAAAAAGAAAAGAACGACAAACAAGAAACAAGAAACAAGGAAGATGACAACATGTTTTCTGTGCTTCATGGTTTTGAAATTGGCACACCAGAAGGGTTTTTAAAATTCACAGTAATTAGAACTTTCAATTGAAAGTACAGGCCAGTGGGAGCTGATTCAAACCCCGGTTTAACATCTGGAAAAAAGAAAAAAAAAAAAAAAAGCCAACAACCACCACATAAAAAGAAACACCAGTCACCAATCACAAATAACTTTTCAAAACAGTGAAATAGTCAGTGACTTGCAACAAATGTTCAGCCTGCCAGCTGAGAGCAAGGATCTTGCATGAACTGCTATACTGAGGAAAAAGAAAAGTGTTCCAGTTCAAAAGGTAAAATACTTATCAAATATCCATAGATTATTTAGAAATTGGGGAAATCAGTTGCAAGGTTAATTTTGTAAGGGAGACTACTAATCAAAACTTTAAAAACCTGACTTTTTGATTGTAATAATTGTTATTCCTTCACAATGTAACTTTTGATTCAAACACAGCTTTTGTGGAATTCTTTATCTTTCTCCGTTTTTATAGATGGAGTTTAAAGCTTTGGCTTAGGTATATCACAGAAATGAAGAAAGAGTAAGTATGAACTGTCAAATGCATGGCAATTGCAATCTAATACGAATCTATAGACATAAGTAAATATATAAACAAAATGTTAGAAGCTGTTGTTGAATTCTTTATAAACTAGAAAAAAAATGCTAAAAATACTGTCAAGGATTAATAACATATGACACTATTGTCATGGGTTCAGCAGTAGCAGTCATTTTTCCCCTTCTTGGTAGCTGGTGCAGCGCTGTGTTTTTGACTTGT